>JAODTR010007256.1:0-10363 GCA_025399935.1 Amblyopsis rosae | reverse complement strand
TTGCACGTGTGGGTGTGAGGCGCTGGGGATGCGGACAGTCCTACCGCACTGGCGAGACCAAGTAAGCGTCACAATTAACATATTTTGTGGCTATAGTATGGCCCATGGATTAAACTAAATCAGGTATTACAATATACTGTTAATAGTTCATGTCTCATTTAACAAAACATCTCTAACTAAACATCAGGTAACTTAGGTAAGCTTATGCTATCAGCATTTAGGCATCGCAACATATGCAACATATAGACCTAAAGTCATCATTCCTTTATTTATAACATTCTAAAAATGGTCAAATGTTTTATAAACAACAAATAATCTCGCACTGACTGTCCCTATGAGGACGATAGTGCTATACGGCTAGACCACAGCAGCTAGTCTGTACTCTGTACATTGGCTCGGTCGTGTCGAATGCTAGTGCTCAGCGCTGTGATCTGAACGCGCATAGGTGACCGTTGAAGCCAAATGCGCATGACTGCTATGACGTCTGCCCCCTATTGGCAGATGTACTTTTGAGTTTCAGTTCAAATGAATGGCTGCTATTTTAAGACACTGTATCCAGTTCTTATAATACATCCATGGTTTTTACCAAGGTGCATCCAGTGGTGACTTGTGTGCCAACTTGTCCCATAATGCATTTCAAATCAACAAGCGGCAATGGCAGTTGAGAAATCATACAACAATACTAGCTATGCCTTTCGAAATACTGTTATATTGTGTCACGAAATGCTGTTTTAAGGGTTTTTGAAGCTAGAATATATATGTTTTAATTTCAAATCTGTGGTTGATTTATCAAGATGGAGTCTTGTTTAAAATGGTCCCGCTTATTACAGACCGGGACAGCCATGATACCCCGCCGGCTATCAAGCGTTCAGTGTTGTCATCAATAGATATTGCGCAATAGCCTAGAACGATAGCCAAAAATATTCATCTCAATCTAGATCTGTCATCACGTTATTGCAAGAGCATTCTCAGAAGGACACTTGGCAAGAATGTACCTCTCAAGAACAGTATGTAATTAGTGTTCTTGTGTGTACATTAGTAATTAATAATGTACACTAGTGTACATTATTTCGGAGGTGTGTGACCATGCACTGTTGCCGGGCCAATGTTGAGGCGAATAACAATTAAACCCATTCTGCCTCCCGTATCCTTTTAGTCTGAACGGCGAGGCGGAATTAATGCGCAATATTAATGTCTTGAAAACACTGGAAAATCAAAAAGGGCTTGTGGCTCAAACAGATATAGTTGCACCGTGGCGTCAGATTAGCAAAGAAACCACAGCCTTATGTCAGCATATGTGGAAGTCACTGAAACTGACCGTTATCTGGGAACAGTGTGAAAATTGTCATAATACAATGCTATACATTGCATTAAGACCTCAAGGAATGTTGTCAACATGTGAAAATGGGCATGGAATGTCCATATTAAGTGAGATGAATCTGTGATGCATTGCCATTTATGTAGTTCTATTGTAGCACTTAACTACAGACCAGAATGTTGCAATGAATGATCAACAGCTCAAGTTTGGTTGTACGGTTGTGAAGGAGCATTACAAGAGTCCCAAAAGACTCATCCTAAATTGAAACACCAGTACTGTTTCATTACTGAGTAAGTCATCTAGTCATCAACAGAGGTTTGTAAATTCAATCCCGGCTGGGTTTTTTTAAATGAAAAGAATGGTCAAAAGTTATATATTGTAACACGAATTGGCTCTGGATTAGATCTTCCTGCACTGCATCATCTGTCCAAATCCAGTTTGAGTCTCCTACAGACAGTAAGGAGATTCTACATGGAAACCAGTGACTGCAAACGCAGGTTGGTGCATTTCAATAGAGATTAGAGCAACTAATGTGAAAAATAATTTAGGCTGACGGCGCAGGTAAATATACAGATGAATGTGTGCATACATTCACCCTATGTTCACCATAAATCACATACACATACAGCAATTTGTTTTGCTGAATCATATTAAGATAAAAAAATGGGTTCAGAATGTTGAGACCAAAAGGCAGAGAGAGGACTTGGACAGGGATAAGGAAGGGGCCTAGGCAAAATGGAAATATGAGATAACATGCATGAGTAGGAAAACTACATGAAAATGCAAGGTGACAGGAGAGGAAAGACAGAAAGAATATGATGGAAACACAGGAAGACTCAGTGGGGAGCAAGTGAAAAAAACAAGAAGATTCAAAGGAAAACTAAATAAATGCAATTTATAACAGGGAGAAAAAATATATAGACAGGGAATACAGCAATGAATTGATGCCCTTGCATTTTTATTTAACGTTTTATTCATCCAATCCTTTTCCCCTGAGCCGCTTAAGAATACCAGGCCAGAACGTCACAAATGCCCTTGAGGTTAATTTCTCTTATCAAATGCTATGCCATCAGTCACCACGGAGATGACCCATCTGACATGATCAGGGGGTGAAGGCTGGTGGAATAACGCAACTGAGTGACTACCGCAACATTCCCATTCCCATTCTGATGGAGAATAGGCTGGGGACATGCTTGGTATGTAGTTATTAAGTAATTGTTTGTTTGTCAGGCTAATGTTGTAGGCCCTATGTATCTAATGTTTTTGGATGTTGGTCATGAAATTAAGTGTTGTCTAGCTGGATAAAGTAGTGCTGTATTGAATAATGCTGTTTACAATGTTTACCAGGGGAATAAGATTACATAGATTAGAGTTCATATTAACAATTAAATACAAATGCAGATGCCCTTTTTTACATTTAGAGCATATGCCCCTGTGGAACTCTGCAAAGGCCTGGGTATGACATACAATAAACTAGGGATGGGCACGGGTACTCGAGTACTCGTCTGTGACAGCATTGCTCGGTCAGACGTTTCATGATCGATGATGATCATGACAACGCACAAATAAATGTGTAAATTCATTAAATGAATCTCTCAATTTAATAGAATAGGCTACTTAACATAATGTCACATTTTACTGCAAGAGTCTAGTGGGTAGTCCGATTCCAAACAACTCAACATCGCCATAGTTTTGGACATGCAGTCTGACCAAACACAAGGCAGATTTGTTCCTATCTGCCATTTTGTCCGTCAAAAAATACTTTCCGCCTGTCATGACATCCCATCAACATCTCAATAAAATTAGCGTAACCTTATGAAAATTAAGTTCTTAACATTTTCTGAAACCTTGAAAACTGCACCCTATTCAATGGATTATTTGGATAAACTGAAAGGTCACCGCTGTACATCCAAACACATAGCGTGTGTTTTAAGGTAATACATTTACTCGCTACCGACATCTCTCTTTTTCTCTCTCACTCGGCGTTCTGTATTCCGACACATATACTATATTTAATATGCATTTTGCTTCTGTATTAATGCCCCGGCTGCAGTTATGCTCGGTCAGCTTGGAACCATGTATAATACGACAGCATATTTATAGACCTACACTGCACTGTAACCTAATATTTTTGTAGATGCTTCGTGGATGTCACAACCCAGTGATAGGTGTAAGTTTCCTTTTTAATGAAAAACATTAATTAAAATGAGAAACTGACATCGCCTGGTAATTCCTTTAGTTTTCTGATGCATTTAATTTCCCCCGGGCCCAGAATACAAATACTCGAGTACTCTCTTGTTTTCTCTGTCGGGTACTCAAGCAGTCAAAATGACCAAAACGCACATCCCTACAATAAACCAATCAGTGTAATCTCTTTGTCCTTTTAAAACGCCAGGCACACTTGCACCTTGGCGAATTTCTCTTATAATGGAAAATTTGACACATTATAATAAAGAGCGCTTCTCTGCAGAGAAAACAGCAAGTGAAATTGTGCGAGCAGACCATATACGGCAATAGCGCGATTCCAACAAGATGCATATGTCTCAAACTAGCAGTTGCGTTGCCACTTTGAGCCAGGTGTAAGATAGGGCCATATGTCTCACATCTCACAGGCCAACTACCATCACAAACTAATCATTATTTCAGCAAAGGACCTCCCACCTTCAGCAATTATGATTGAATCCTTGCATGCGGTTAGCATCTGCTGTCTCTGTAAAGACACATCAGGTAAAGTGTGTGACTGCCATTCATTTATCATTGCACATAGCATAACGTTAGAAAAGGGCCTTTTTGTTTATTGTTGTTGATGTTGTTGTTGCAGTTGTCGTCACCCCCCAGTGAGGATCCACCTTCCTGCAGAGCAGAGCAGGTTTGACACGCAGCTCAAATGGTTTCACTGATCTGGGACTTTCTCTGAATGCAGCACTGCAGAGGTCTGTTCCGCAGAGATAACTTACTTCATGAGAACAGCATAACTCAGAAATTATGAGAATCAAAAGGAAGCATGGAATGACAGACAGCTTCTGCTGACAAGTGGGAAATCACCAAGTAAGTCTGATTGCAAGAAGAAATGAGAAATGTGGCAGAGGGGAAAAAAAGACTGTTGAGAAGCAGATCCAGTGTAAACATAAACACAGACATATCAGAGGGTTTGGAGGCTGCCATTCATAGTAGTATTGTCTCTTTAAACGTAGTCAATGGTAAAAACTATTTTGCTACTCATCTTAAATGAGTGAAAATAAAAACAACTGCTGCCATAGGTCTGACGTATGATTTGACTCGGTCAATGTTAATTGCTAACTTTGACGGCTAATGTGTACGATGTTACCGAGCCAGCAAATATAAACAGTCCCCGTTTGTCCCGAGTCATGGCCGACGTGACGCATTTCCTCATCACTTTTCTTCCCCTAAAGCCTCTGGGAGACGGCTTACCCACCAAGACCCATTTCCGTTATCTCCCAAGACCTTCCCTCTGTGCATTCCTCCCCTCTCTCACTTCTCCTCCTCAGCGGGTCTCCTCCGACCCATGCCCTCTGGTTTGTATTTACACAGCAAACAAACTGGCCCCTGGGTGGGCGTGGGCCATAACATAGTGCACCCGCGGGGACACCGAGACAGCTGTAACATTCAGCTAAATGCCTCGGGCCTGCCATTTTCCCAGCAGCCACTCTGTTCCATTCTTTAAATAGATTGGTTGCAAAGTCCAATGGGGGAAAGATGGGGGGGTGAACAAGGACACACTGGTGGAGGGAGGGGTCCCATATGGTACAGTGTCTACGGGCTAACAAATGGATTGACAGGTAAGTACAAATGACCTTGGAGCATGTGTACAGTACGTTTAATAGCAATCATGTTAATGGCTGCTTCGCTGACCTGTGGCTTCTATAACCACCAGTGAAGGACAGAGGCTAATGCCACCCACACCAGAAGCCTGCAGCCCTGTCCAGACCCCCCGTTCGCCTTTCCCATAATACATCACACAGCTCTCAGTAGATGCCCAAAGCCAGGCAGCCTTCACCGTTTGGCCTGGGCCAGATATGGGTCCTCTGAGTCTACTACCGAAGCCCCGTTAAGATACTGTAATAAGCACAAAGTATGATGGGAAAGAGTTTGAGGAACTGATGAAGCCAGCACTTTGCTTGCTGCATACACAATCATGTGCGGCTCTGGGCCGGAGGCAAAATAACACACACACACGCACACAACACAGTGCGATGATTTCTCCACCCACTCCTGCGCAGGATATCAATTAATCTGCACAGGATCACCCCCAGCTGCAGAACAACCATTACAGTACAAATGACCTGTTCCCCACATTCACTCTTCAGAGGAATAGAGGTAGAAGACCAAACACCTACAGTATGTACACATACCATATACACACACCACGTTTGAGGCCGGTTTAATCGCTGTGTGTGAGCAGTGATGATACGTGGCCACTGTGGGAGGATTCGCACTGATTGGCTCACTGAGGAAACGCTGTTGACGAGCGCAGCGCCAGAACATAAATGCTCGGCAACAATGTAAAAGTGGAGGAGGCTTCAGGGGTCTGGGACCAGGCTGGTAACAGCCCGCCTGGTATGGGATTATTCTTCAATGTGGCGGTTGTAAAGGATGGGTTTTGGTGGCAAGTGAAGATATGCAATTGAATTCCATAGCAAGCACAAACCTGAATGCACGATCACAAAATTCAAAACACAATCTAAATCCCATCGCTGGTTGCCACTGTTTGTGTAAACCCTACATGCATTGTATGCATAATCTATGTTAGATAATGATAAAATGTGGTTTCTGTTTTAGAGTTGGAACCACAACAGACACAAGCCACATACATGCAAGCACAGACTTCATAAGAGCCAGTATCAAGCATGTGTTTTTATTTTATTTATATTTCCCTTTTTGGTTGGGGTGTATCTTGTTTCTAAAATGTATATTCTGTCTTGGTCAACTGTTTATTTCTATATATATATATATATATATATATATATATATAATGTGTGTGTGTGTGTGTGTGTGTGTGTGTCACAGCCAAATAACTATGTATTTTCCAATTTGCAATGTAAGATGTCCTTGAGTGTTTTGAAAGGCGTCCTAAATAAAATGTATTATTTATCAAGGCCAATATGGTTGCAGTTATGCTGCATAAAGCAATACAAGAGCAATCCATTAGTTTTAACCAGGGAATCAACATTCTTTTTTGCCTTGAAGACCACTGTGGACACCTGGCAGAGGCATTTGACATTTGACGGCAATTAGTATTGGTCTTGCCAAAAGGAACGAATAGTGGTGTTGCCAATGTTTCCCAATGTAATATCTATGATTATGTCACAGAAAAACACCGTCCATCATTGCCTTGAGATATTCTACATATATATTTTCAAATATGGTACTGTAGCCTATAATCAGCCAATAACTGATGCCTTTAGCCCGCAGAGTCTTGGAGATCCATTTAGAAATAAAAGCGACCCAACTTGTCCTTATTATAAATGAAACCGTAGCCACTGAGAAACACAGACCTCATGTAGAGTCATACAAATGCATGTGATAAGGGCAATGTGTTTGTATTGTACTCTCAATGCTGGTATCCTACTTCAATTCTTGCAGTGATATATTACGTAAAATGTGTCATCTTAGATTTGTCTATGGTATGATCATCTTATTATTAGTGCTATGGTTTCAACATGAGGCCTAGTCCCAATTAACCTGATATGCCAGAGGAATTGTTGTCACAACTCCATCTGGGGAGCCGTACATTGAAACGGTTTGTTAAGCGCAAGTACTTTCAAACAAATACTTGGCAGTTGATTGGATGAACCATCTGGTCGTTAATGTTGTCGGCACACCTAAACCACTCCTGCATAGCCATTAACACGGCGCTGATTGGAAAGTTCAGTCGCTACTCTGACAAATTCTAAGTTATTCCTTGGCTTTCCAGACTGATTCTCACGGCGAAATTAAAGCTCGCAAGATTAGGATGGGCTAAGTCCCAATGTCCACACTCACAGAATCACAGGTGTTGAGGCGTGTTCTCACTAAGAGGCCTGCACGGGTCTGATTCTCAAGACCCGCTCTTGCCCGGCACCCGCGACACCACACCCGCCCCGACAACCCGCACATATGGCATATTTGTTCCCGAACCTGTCACAAGATTAGTGGCACAATGTGATGCATTTCATTCAATATATAATTGCAAATTTGTGTTGCCCCATATAGTCTCAGCCTCATCCGTCCATTAGCGCTACGTAACATAAGCAACTCTGTGCTGAACGTCTGATGTTTACCTGTAAGCTTGACAGCACTTTCCGGAAGTGAGGAAGTTGATTTCAATTGGCTGTTAGCATTTTCACTTACAAGTCTGTAATTCCTGTGCGACTCTAGTGCAGTGCTTTATTTATAAATTTAACATTTTTATTTAAGCAATATCTGTAGCCAAACAGATAGTCATGTTGTGAAGTTTCCCAACAAATGACATCCCAAGTCTCCCAGAAGTTCTGGGAGTTCCAGGTCGCTAATTTAACAACCAAGTTGTTTAATTAACATAACGCCACACTGAACAGGTAGGCTACAGAGTAGTTCAGGTTCGAGGAAGAAGCTCAACAATATTTTCATGGGTGGAGAGAGAGCGATCTCATGGAAATAAGTAATTGTCATTTCAGTGCTCTCTCTCACGCACAATCTTTTTTTTTCCAACAATGATTATAGTTTGGCACTGTCTCCCTCTAACGCATGTTGACATTTGAAGCACTATAGGTTCTGATTGTTAGCAACCGCTCGTTATTACACTCTCTGTTTATACTCTAGTCTTTAAATCTCCCGTCCTTAAACTCCCTGCATTAAAGGGGCTGGATTATACAACCACACCAGACAGACTGTAGTCCTCTTTTAATTCTTTGATGGAAAAATTGGCCCAGGTCTACAGACATCAGGACTGCTGTTCCTGGGTTATAATAGTGTGTGTGTGTGTGTGTGTGTGTGTGTGTGTGTGTGTGTGTGCATGTGTGTGTGCGTGTGTGTGTGTGTGTGTCTCTCTCTCTCTCTCTCTCTCTCTGTGTCTAAGTGTGTAACAGATCTAGTGATGATTAAAACCAGTTGGAGAACAAGCTTAAACTCAAATGCGTGTGGATTATGGCAAGCTATTAATGTCCAGCAATTTCATGCCAATTCATATTCCACTTCAAATCAAGTGGTCATTACCTGTTAAGTCCTACAATGCCTGCTATTTTTATACATCAATGAACTCATGCTTTCTGCTACCTCAGGGGAGTTGTATGGGTCCATCATACCATCAGCCATCCTAGTGAGTCCAGATGGAAGGTGGCAATTTTCTGGCAGTGTGAGGGCATCCCAGCACCTCAAGACAGACTCGCACACTGATCTCATCTCTAATTATGCTAATTAACTCACACCAGGTAACAAGCTATGATTATGGATCATATGGAAAATTACAACCACTGAAACGATCGTGAGAGAGAGAGAGAGAGAGAGAGAGAGAGAGAGAGAGAGAGAGAGAGGGGGGGTGGCTTTGTTTGGAGAGATTGATGGTTGCAAAGTTGTAACGGGAAAAAGTTGCATCTTCAAATAACTAGTGGTAATAACAAATAACTGGAATTTGTAGAATTATCTGTCTGTCTCCGATCATGCCAAGAACAAACCCGGTTATGATGATGCCTAAAAAAACACATTTCACAGAACATCTGTGTGGATTTAACCCTCCAACCTCCACAATGAATCGTGATGTAAACAAACACACTGCAAATAATACAGGTGTAAAAGAGTAAAAAATATAAATTCATGCATGCGTCTACTTCCACATAAAGGACCTACATTTCAGCGCGCAAACGTGATGCTTCTGTGCAACGCCTGAGCACGACACGGGGACCGTGCAGTGATGCGGTCAAGAATTTGGACACACGAGAATTGTGCATTTTGCTACCTAGCATCAAAAGTAATTAAAACGACCTTTATAAAAGATTAATCCTGCCAAAACAGATGCGTCTGTAACCACGTGAAATGATATCTACAAACGCATGCGTATAGATTTACAACCTGTAAGTGGAAATATATTAATGAAAAAAAAACATTTTTAAAGTTAAAAAACAAACAAACAAACGTTACCTTGGTGTTGGATAACAAAGGCAGGAAGTGGACCGGTTGATTTGACATCCAACTACAATGTGTTGACAGGGACTGGCACGCTCAGAGTGCGTAGATTATAGGCTACAGCAGTGACAATATTGTTCCTGTAGACATGTACCGCCAGTGACTGACTGTGAGTCCAGGCAAGCCAAGCCAATACTTAGCAGCTTTATCCTTCCACTGGCGCTATTCTTTCCTCCTCCCCTCACCGAAAAGGGTTCCGGTGCGCTAAAGCGCACTCAAACCAACTGCGTGTGATAATGGTGCGATACTACTACGATAGCCTGATTAGAAACAACGTAATTAGTGCCTAATAATCCCTTCTCGTAATATACACAATTTTGTCAAGGTTCTTTTTTTGCAGTAGGCTTATATTTTGAAAGGCAAATAGGGGTTTTACCCGGCAGTAGCATAACATGTCAAATAAATCCTCTCACATGCACAAGGATGCTGATTTGCTGAAAAAGGTCCGGCTGCCCCCGTGTGGCTTGTTACAGACAAGACAAGACCATTGACAATTTTGAACATGGTATGGTAGCAGCAGCGTTCAAACCACGCTAGTTACCCTCCAGGAGTCTTTGAATTTGGTTTTATTTTTTTCTTTGTGCTATGTAGTGCTGTAAATGACATTGACAACAATTAAAGTTGACTAACAAACAATAGGATACAGTGCATAAAAACTTATATTCTAATTCTGTCCAATGTCTTCAGTCAATCTGTCACATATAATAGCCTACGTGATGTGTAACTTGGCTGGTGAAATATCGTATAATTTACAAGGCTGCAGTGAGAAGAGAGTGAAGAGTGAAGAGTGAAGAGGGTTTAGCTGGGAGGAGCTGGTCCATTTAGTCACCTGCACAGTGTCTGTGTTCGGTGATGCGCTCCTGGTGCCACATCCTTGGGGGTCTG
>JAODTR010007255.1:0-10364 GCA_025399935.1 Amblyopsis rosae | reverse complement strand
GTAATATAAAGTATATTATATCTGACAAATTATTAATTCCATCAGAAAAAATATTTATTTGGCATAAAATAAAATGTTGATTTTATTGAAAATCAGTATTTTAAAAGACTGTATTTCGCTGCTTGAACAACAAGGTAATCCAATAGAGAAACTCATATCTTGGCTACTAATAAGAGTGTAAAACATTTTGGAATAAGCATATAAAAATATTTATTTATAGCGAATCTATTTGTTCATGCCAACATTAATCATAGGAAACAATCTGCAGACATCAAATCGTGTTAAAAGTTCTAAAACATCATCCAAGTTATAAAAGTCTGTTTTCACTGAACTGAATTTTTTTTTTTTATTTTGTCCGGTAGATACGATCATATAGGAACCCAACCCTGGATTATTGTATAGATGAGAATTTCGCCCAGTGAGTGAAGAATGAAGGATTGCGTTGGTATTCTCCCGACTGCATGTGGACCTCCAGAGAAAACAAATGGAATGCGTTGTGAGAAGTCATATTAACGAGAGGAAAAAAGACAGAACTCCTTGAAGCTGTTCCCCGCTAAAAGCGGTTCTGACCTAACCCCTCCCCTTTTCCCCCCAGTGACGTGCTGGCCCTGCCCATCTTTAAGCAGGAAGACTCCAGCCTGCCCTCTGACACTGAGACCAAAAACCCCCCATTCCAGTATGTGCTGTGCGCCGCCACCTCGCCTGCTGTCAAGCTGCACGACGAGACGCTCACATACCTAAACCAAGGTGCGAGAGACCCACACACACATTACCAGAGAACACTGTACATCGGTTGTACATTACCTGATTCTGTCTTAATGACCCGGTCGGCTAAATATTACCTTCTCTTGGTTTATTGTTGTCTCTCTTGTGTCCCAGGCCAGTCTTATGAGATGCGTTTACTGGACAACAGGAAGCCATCTGAGCTGCCGGAGCTGAACAATAAGATGGTTAAGGTGAGACTAACACACACTGGGAGGCGGTGGTGGTAATAGTTGTTAATGTCCTGCTTAGTGTTTACAGGAACGTGTGTGTGTGTGTGTGTGCCCGTGCACAGAGTATTGTACGAGTAGTCTTCCACGACCGCCGGCTCCAGTACATGGAACACCAACAGCTGGAGGGCTGGAAGTGGAATCGTCCTGGCGACCGTCTCCTTGACATCGGTAAGACCACCTCTGACCTTCGCTAGTATAACCTCGTAGACTACAAAACGGTGGTGGTGGTCTGATGTTTTTATTTGAGGAGTGGCCTACAATAATTCCCAAAAGTATTATAAAGCCCAGGGCATTTAATATATACACCTGTATTATGCACGCGTACATTGTATATACAGTGTATACTCTATATAATCAAATGTATGCATGTGCAATACACTCATAATTTCTGTTTTGCCTCCAGTCACCTTTATGGTTGAGTGAACCTACTTTTAGACAGGGGGGAAAAGCTGTTTATAGATGCAATTTGATGCACACAAAGAGCGTTCACTCAACGCCATGCTGAGTATTCTATGCTACTGGGACACAGGTTGTCAGTGCTCTGCCCCCTATGGCCAGTTAATGCATGCTTCCCCTTTTTGTGACATTTACGTTTACACCTCCAGGCTGAGATTTAATATATGCAAACTATATTGCGGAGATCGTTAACGTGTGTCTTTCACAGACATCCCCATGTCGGTGGGTGTTGTGGATCCCAAGACAAGCCCGTCCCAGCTAAACGCCGCCGAATTCCTCTGGGACCTCAACAAGAGGGCTTCTGTCTTTGTGCAGGTACCGCAAACTTTCCGGGAGACTGTGCGGTCCTCCACACACATTTTGGATCATGCTTATGCACAAAAATTTGATTAAATGGGAAACTGCGACTCCAATGGCAGAAAGAAGAATATTGAGAGATGTTTTAAAATGAATAACATTGTGAAAAGTAGATCGAAATATAGCCTCTCACGTAGACCTACAGCAGGGAGATCGCTATGAATTTTGCTATCTATTATTAGAAACGCCTAGTTGTTAGACAGATGTATGAAGAGGCGCATGTACAGTGAGACAGTCACAATGTGTAAAACAATAACATTTATTATTTTTATACCAGAAAATGTAAGTTGTTTTCTTTTGAGCTCACTGAATGTTAGAGTAAATAAAACATTGTAGTAAATATATCTTGTTCTCTCAGGTTAGACGGCACTATGCCACACCCCCTTTCCCCAGAATCCATTGCCTTGTGTGTTTTGTGCTAAATATACGTTTTGCAGTTGTTTTTTTGTGTGTTAGCTTTAATGTTGGCCTTATTAGTTTATGCGTGTTATGGAACAGTAACTACTGAATTGATACAACAATTACGATATTGATTTGACACCCTTACAGAAAGTTCCAATTTGAATGCATTGCTTTTATTCTGAATCTATGGAGAATAGTACATCAGTGTTATATATGCACGGGTGTGCTTTACCTACATGTTACCTTCGACTATATCTTCTCTACATATACGTCTTCATGCCTTTTGTTGCCGTTGGATGGAAAAGAACTGTAGAAGTCATATTAGATCAGTGTCTCAAACTTGACAAGTTTGTCTATTATGAAATCCCCACTGAAATTACTTTTGTTGGGTTTCTGTTGGGTTTTGCCATCATTGCAGTCATCAATGAATATTTATTCAGGGAGTTTCAGTGACCATTTATAGGCAATTGGGTGGGACAAGACGCTTGTTCACCTACGCTATATTTCAAGCTAACCTGGCTCCATGCTACTGGGATAGTTTCCCTGTGAGATTTTCAATAATCAAAATAAAGAGAGACAAAATGTGCTCTCATTCAGGCTGTAAACAGTTCAACGGCATGGGCACCCATATCAAAACATGCTTGATGTCATCTCACTAACCCACCATGATTGGTCTGCCAGCAGGGTGGCTGTGAACACAAGGTTCCCAGACTCTCACACCTGTGCCTTCGGTCGTACAGGTGCACTGCATCAGCACAGAGTTCACGCCCCGGAAGCACGGCGGAGAGAAGGGCGTCCCCTTCCGCATTCAGATCGACACCTTCACCCAGGGAGAGAGTGGAGAGTACGTGGAGCACCTGCACTCTGCATCCTGCCAGATCAAAGTCTTCAAGGTACCGCAGCGTCACACACACACACATGCACACGCATGCTGTGTTTTCATCTGACTCTCGCTCCGCCCCGTAGCCAAAGGGGGCGGACCGCAAGCAAAAGACGGACCGGGAGAAAATGGAGAAGCGCACGGCTCAAGAGAGGGAGAAGTACCAGCCCTCTTACGATACCACTATCCTGTCAGAGGTCAGTGTCCGCTCAGGAGCGCTCACGCGCCGGCAGCCGGCCCGACCGCCTCCGCTTCTGCTCCCAAGCGGCGCGGAGGTTGCGTCGCGGGGCAGCCGCGTCACTCACATTCAGGGTTAGGAGAAGCCCCCCCCCGCCCGCCCCCCCCTTCCCCCCAGCTTAGCGTCCCAGCGTTAGAAACCCTTGCACGCAGTGGAAGTGTAGATAGACTCTCATCGTACAGTTTAACGTGTGCTGTTCATGACCACAGGGTGAATAAAGAACATGGATGAAATTACCCCCCTCAGGCTTACTATTAGCGATACTTGCCATGCCGTGAATGACTGTGTGAATGCGTGAATGCGTGCATGCGTGCGTGCGTTTGCATGTGTGTGTGCGTGCGTGCGTGCCACATGCTGGCTAACCTCTGGTGTATGTGTCTGTATGTAGATGAGGCTTGAGCCCATCATAGAGGAAGCAGGCGACCACGAGCTGAAAAAGTCCAGCAAGCGGACTCTTCCCGCTGACTGTGGCGACTCCCTGGCCAAGAGAGGCAGCGTAAGCACCCTGCTCCCCCACCCCCCACCCCCTTTCCCCTCATCACACTATCCGAAGCCACCTTGTGCTGTAGTCTGACGTCTCTTTTTTAGACGTTAAGCTACATGCCACAGCGCCCTCTAGTGTAAGATGGGGATGGGGGGTGTCAAGGTTTGTTTCTAAACCATTTCTCTTTCTGCCCCGCCCCCCTAGCCCCCCTGCCCTCAGTACACACCAGTTGGAGAGTAGCTTAGGAGCCTAGAGCTGTAGCCCAGTGCAGTGCATCTGTATTGTCACTGCGCGCGTGTGTGTAATGTCACTCTGTTGCCTCCAGTGTTCCCCGTGGCCGGACGCCTACGTCAGCCCCACCCAGGCAGCTACGCCCTCCTTCACCTCCGCGCCCCTGTCTACCTACACGGCCTCCTCGGTACCTGACAGGTGGGTGTGCGTGTGCGTCCGTGTGTCACGTAAGGAACACACGGTTTGCCGTCACCGCGCACCTCCCAAAATGTTGTGCCCGCGCGAACATGTGCGCTCGTCGGCCGATGCCCACTACAGACAGCAGTGGATGTCTTTACTAAGCTCACAAATTAGTATTTTCTGGTGGTACCGTATGCTTGTGGTCTTGCTATGGTGGTATAACCAATGCTTTGGTCAGACTACCACAGCAAGACCACATGGAACTGTCCACATGTGGAAAATGGGCATAAAATACCTACTTATGCCAGAGGCTCCCGTCGATTTCACAGAGGTTGACAAGAGCAGAACACGAGAAGCTATCAAACTTAAGGAATAGCTTGTAGCGACAAGATCTCACAGCACCAGTTTGTTGTGACGTTTGAAGTTGGATCATCTCAGAAATAGCTGGGATAATTTAAGTGTCTGATATCAAAGAACATTTTGAAATAACGAGAGTTTCACTTAAGTGTCTAAAACGTTTTACTTTGGATGATCATGTCTCATAAATGTAATTTAAAATTGGGGTGCATTGGCAGCATTGCATTATAAATCATATCATATATACAAGGACTTGATTGCTTGATATTGTGAGTGACAGAAATGTTTTAGTTTATATATAATATTAAATATAGTAGTATCAATCTAATAAATGTTCCATCAGCGTAGCTATTTAATGTTTTACATTACTGCCTAGAGAAAGGAAAACGGATATGGAGAACAAGCCCGTGTGTTTAGCATTTATAAATGAATCCCTTTGTATCTGTTCTTTTCTAGTGACTCCTCATCCCCCAATCACCAGGCAGAACCCAGTGGCCATGGAAACATAGAGGTGAGTGTCCACTATACATAGAAATCACAAAGGTCAGCCTCCATTTGGAGGTAAGTCGTGACTGGCTGTTCTGTCGGCAGGCAGACGAGTGAGTTTGAACGAAGTGTAGATGCTCCTGTGTTCACTTGTGTTTTGTGTGTGTTTGCTTTGGTGTCATCATCAGCAGCAGCTGCAACAGCTGCAGCAGCTGAGTCCCAACGCCTCCACACAGGACACCCAAAAATGGCTGCTCAAGAACCGCTTTAACTCTTACGCGCGACTCTTCTCCCACTTCTCAGGTACTGGTGCGCCCAACCAGAAATGCACACACACACATGCTGTAAGTCATTCTACATTAACGTCCTCCTCTCCTCTCTGAAGGTTCTGATTTGTTGAAGCTGACCCGCGATGACCTGGTTCAGATTTGTGGGGCAGCTGATGGGATAAGGCTTTTCAATGCACTTAAATCCAGGTTTGTTTGTTTTCATGAAATTAATTGTGCACGCGCGGATATCAGTGTTCATATAACCTTTTTTTTTTGTGTGCGTGTGTAGGTCATTGCGTCCCAGGTTGACTGTGTACATCTGTCAGGAGTCTCTTTGCGATAGCCCCCTGCTGGAGAGACGAGGGAACAGCGAGAACGGAGATCACAGCAGCAACTCCAGTTTATACGGTGCGTTTACCACCCATCGGCAGCGCGCTGTCGATTATCATTACTGCACGCCTAGACCTGTAAGCGTGCGCCTGCTATATTGTGCTATGGCGTGTTTAAAGTGCGCCCCTTCTGGCTGTGCAGTGTACCACGCCCTGTACTTGGAGGAGCTGACGGCCGCAGAGCTCATCCGCAAGATGGCGAGCGTGTGTGGCTTTCCCCTTGGGAACATTAACCAGGTGTATCGACAGGGCCCCACCGGCATTCACATCCTGCTCAGTGACCAGGTGCGCCTACACACACACACGCAGCACACACCAAGTTAGCAGGAGACATTTAGTGTTCAGCTTCATATATTATATGCATGTGATTTCCACAATCTGTCAGCCTCAACCTCTCAGACCCACTTTATATATCTTTAACTCGTTGAAATGATGTGAATGTTTTTTTTCCTCCAGATGGTTTACAACTTACCTGACGAGAGCTGTTTTTTGATCAGCACTCTCAATGGTAAACTCACTGTGTGCCAGCTGGATTAACACTTGTGGGCCCCAAACGTGCGTGACTTTGGGGCTAAACAAAATGCGTCTTCCTCCGCAGATGAATCGGGCGAAGGCATCCATCTGATTCTGAAGTAGACGTGACGTCGACCGCCGCCCCGCCCGCCTGCCTGTGTGTTTGGAGCAGAACCCCCTCCCCCACCCTCTGTCTCGACCCCTCGTACTTCCTCATCTCCCAGTGTTCAGAGCGCTTGGCGGGAAGGCGCCGTCTATGCTAAGCCACGTAAATGTTAGAATCTGACATGGGGCGTGTCCGTTGTTTCATATTGAAAACACTTATTAAAATGGGAGAGGAGAGGCCAGAGACTGGTGCAGTGGAAGGGTTTTGGATGAGGGGAACGCTTGTAAACGCTCAGTGTAATTATTTTTTTTTTATATGGCTCTGGGCGAGAAGAGGTCGGGGCTCAAGGATCGAGGGGGGAGTAAAGATTTTTTTTTTTAGCTTGTCCCCCCCCCCACACCCACACACACACACACACAAACTCACATGCAACCAGTACTGGGCCAGTATTTAATATTATGTAATGCTGAAAATATCTATTTTATATTAATTGAGTGTGATCCAATCAACCCCTGCACGTTTTATCGTGTCGTTAGCAGCAGCAGCAGGTGCTATCTGGCTGTATGGCTTTACTAAATTGCATGATAATTCGACTAAAGCTAAGTAACTTGATGTCTGGGTCTCCAATAAGTTGAATTTGTGAAATGGATTCCTGTGTGTGGATGTTGTAAGATGCATTCTATAACACTTACCTTGGAGGTTGTGGAACGGTTAGTGTATCCTTTATGTTGTTTTTATTATAGAATGAGTAAGTCGGTTCCCCTTTTAGCACACGTCTGTCTTTCAAACACAATACGGGCACTGCTCAAGTCTCCTTTAAAAAGTTGTCTTGTATGTGTCTTATGTGACTGCTTTTATTGGGTTTTAGTTTAAACTTTCTTTGTGGAGAAGTACTTTCTGTTGCCGTCATGTAAAATGACATGTTTCTGGTGCCGTACTGGCTTTTAGTTAGCACACACACAGATAAACCCCTACATCTGACTGAGAAGCATTGATAACAAAATGGTCATTTTAACCTACTGGGATTGAGACCATGATTTTCACATTTTAAGTTTTGTGTATAGAGTGAGTAGGAAGCTCCTTGAAATTGAAGCTCAGAGCAGTAACGACTACCCAAAACCTACTACAAAATGGACCAAACATGCTTTGTTACGACGACAGAGATTGTCTAAAGCTCAATAACATGGCACATTTTTGGGTAGTTTTATTTTGGAGAGGGGGGGGAGGAGACAGATAATTAAAATATAATTGGTGGACTTGCTTACATACTGCATGTACAGCAAAGTGAACCCTCCGTTCCATGATCTGCTTTGCAAGTGGATTTACATAACCCCGGTAGTAACGTACGTGTGGCCCTGCTGTGTGATTCTGTGCATCGTGTGAAGCAGAAGGGTTCACGTAACAGCGTCACACATCGCCACTTTAAACCATTTAGGACTTTGTCTTTGTGTAACTGACACGGGGGGGGGGGGTCCAGGGAGTCTGTATGTCAAGCACACCCTTCCCCACCAAAATGGGAAACCTTTGCTTTCTTGCCCTCTCCTGCTGTTTATCATTTTGTGTGTGGGTGTGTGGTCTTGCCTATAAGGTGCATTTCATGGAATCCTTGCAATGAAGACCCACTTCAGTTTACTTATTTTAGTAGTTGTCTCTTGCTTTATCCTGTCGGCATGAAGAAATTTAGTTTGCCATTTTGATATGGAGCATAGGGGCAGAGTGAAAACTAGGAGAGGGTGGGTGGATATCAGGTTATTAATAAGAAAGGTAGCCCTTCCCTCTTCCTTCCACACACTAAAGACCAAGTCTGCACTGTCAAACACCGAAGTCTAAATTATTTTGTAGGTAGTGCTACAACCACATTTTCCACTTTTCCTATTCACTTATAAGAGGGAGTATTAAAATGAACATGTTGGAACTGGAAAGTGTCTGTTTTCTTTCGTCACCTCACATCAGAGGAACAACTGTAGCTCTTTGGGAAAAGCATATGTAGTATGTTACACACACAATCAGTGATGCAGTATTAGGAAATATAAAGTGGGTTAGACCTGCCCTGCAAGCCAGTCTTGACCTCAGAGCCTGTAATCTGCCTCTGTGTATGTGGACAGTAGGGATGATCACTGTTAATGTACAGCCTGATGATGTTGATGCTTTTCATGTGCAGAGTGTAGTATGCTGGAGATGTTCAACCACCTGTGCTGGAAATAAATTATTTCATACATTTAGTTTTTTTTATTACGAAAATAAAGACCATGATTGTTTGGGTCATTAGTATCTATTACAGTCAAAATCGACCTTGTGCGTGTAAATGTGTCAGAGGCATGGGGGAGACTCATTTCAAAACGCCAATGAAGTGTCCCAGATCGGTTGTTGAACAATTGTATATTTAACTTATTGAAAGTGTGAATATAATCTGGTATAAAAATGTATAACAGTTTGAATTGTAGTTTAAAGTTAACAAAAAGTGACTATAAGGCAAGTAGCAATATACATAGAATTATTACCCAAGATACAACATACCATGGTAAAATGACAGAAGCAGAGGAAAAGAGACAGAACACACCCAGTCAGTTTGTTCAGGGAAATGCCACTAAAAGCCTCCCCATATAAGAAATAAGCATGTTTTATACAGGAGAGAACTGGGGGCTGGCACTGTTAAGTTCTATTTGCTAACTTAACAGTGAGGATGAGGATAAGAGAAAGTATCATGTCTTGATGTGAGTGAGGAAGATACAGACATCTTGGTCAGCCCCATGCAGTGTATCCCACACTGGATCTTGGCCATCTGTCAAACTGACAGATCTGAGAGGTAATATTTGGGGGCTTGTGTTTTTAAGAAGTTACAACAAAGGCTTGGCTGGATGCAAATGGGGGAAAACACTTTAAATGTATATTGGAGAGCAGGAGGGCTTGCTGTAAGATCTAAAGGTTTGTCTGGCCTAAATAAATTAGCTGCCCCCCTTCTTCTGGGGGATGAGAATATAGTCAGAACAGATTAAAGTATCTCAGGTGATTTAATTGATCTGGGGAACAAATAGTGGACTTCATTTATTGTCCTATGAGTCTGTTGTGATATGAAGATAATACATTGCATAAATTATTAGTAGATATGGCTTATCTTTAATAACTAATTAATATAGGTCATAAGGTCAGCCAGCCATTCGAAACCACCAGGCATATAACTAATAATGTCTAATGCTCGCAGGTCGGTTATTTCCCAGTTGAAACTTATGTTCGCCGTCAAAGCGTTACAGGTGTACGACGCTAAAGGTAAATAAAAAACATGGCTGACCGTTAAAACTATAAAAGTTACATCTTCGACATTGGCTATTTTGACATCAATTTTACTATATGTCAGCATGTATTATTTAAATTAAATACAGGCAAATTGTGTATTAAATGATGGTATTATCTACAATGTGCCTCCGTTGTGTGACGTCAAATTGGGATTTAATTTCTCGACTTCCCAGTTGTCAGGTCTGGAAAGCAGCCATAGCCTACTACCGGTACTCACCATACAGAAAGTGATAATTAGCCTACGTCATATTTAGGCCTACTCATAATATACCCCCATGCTGGGCTAAATATGTTTTACTTTGTGATATTTGTGATATAATTAATTGATGGCCCAGCATTTTCACATCACTGTACCCGGCGGCTGTCTTTCGTAAAAAATGACGTGAAGGCATCTGTGATAGGTTATAATGGTCCGCGCGTCATTATTTTAGATTCAATGTGGGCTACATTAATTTATATTAATTTTGTATAATTCGAATCGGAGGTAAACAATAAAAAAAACACAGTCTACTGACCTCGGTAGAGTACTTTTCAATATTAGTCAAATGTCATTACAGTCATTTAAACAAAAAATGTAGTTATTATGACATGTCCAAAACATACACATATTCTTCCCCTCTTCAGATCTTTAGAAAACTCGACAAAGCGAGGCCTCTCCGGGACCCATCACCTTATCGTGGTGGAGAGGTTTGTGTGTCCCTATGATCCTGAGAGCTGTGTTGTCTGG
>JAODTR010007254.1:0-10365 GCA_025399935.1 Amblyopsis rosae | reverse complement strand
GAAGTTGTGTTCCCAGGTCATTTAGAGTAATATATATGGCTTAAGGCCATCTAACACAAGTATAACAAATTGGTTAAAAAATATGCAAGCAATAAGATGCATTTTCTAACAGTACTTAGCTAGGCTACATAAACAGTTAGAGCCTCATTTAAGTATATGTGAATATTTTGTTATATATATATATATATATATATATATATATAAAATGAGTATTGAGAACCGTGGAATTACACTGGTATTGGTATCGACTACTAAATTTATGGTATCGTGACATCCCTACATACATGCATACATACCAGTACCTACATAGTACTTATGCAGTACATCACAGAAATCTAATGATTTATTTGATATTTGGTCGGAATTCAAAGTATAAAAACTATCTAATAAACATTTCATAAATAATAAAAAATGAATTAATTAGAGCAAAACTATTAAAAATAGATTACTGGGATTAATTTCTGGTTATCTTGGCATAACAGGTGAAATGTTATGGATTTTTCTTTAGCACCACATTTCATGAGAATCTGTCAACAATGTTTTGAGATACCTTACAAACTATCCCAGTCTTCAGTCATGCAATAATATAATGTGTTCACCAGCACCACCTGTTCAGCTTGCTCTAGTTCTGACAGTGTCTTTGTGCTTGGAGTGTGCAGCTGTTTCCATGCGGACATCTGCCCACCGGGCCCTGACAGCCACTATTGTAATTGTAATGTATTCTGAGGATATTCAAATGGGCACAGGCTAGTGCTTGTCAAGTAGCGCAACGCAGACAAGCTCATGGTACTGGGCAGAAATTAGTTCTTGGCCTTCAGAAGAGAAGAACGCAATCAGAGACACTTAGTAAGTGGTGTCGTCTTTGTTCCAACCAGTCACAGCACTACCTGATTTGGCTAATGAGCTTATTCCCATGTGGTTGAATATGTAGCCAATCAGTGACAATCCTCTGGAGTGTTTTGAGTGTGAATCAGTGTAATGTTTTACACACACATATGCCATTGCTGTATTCCTTTGCATAGCCAGTTTACAGTTGACATGAATGGTGTCTCATCTGAAACCTAGACACGCTTGGTTACTTTCTATAGGGCCTATTCAAACCATAGAAATATATTTCTCAAAATGGACACACAGACACAGATGTGAGTCTGTAGCCTGTGTAACTGATCAACCAAGCAACAAAGCCTGTCAGTCACGGTCTATAGCTGTGGATTCCTATTTCAAACACGCACACACACGCGCACAACACATATGTCCTCATATCCACACACACACACACACACACACACACACTTGAAGAGAGGAGTGTGTGATTGCCCAGTCTGCCCAGTCAACAGGCTGTATGCATTATACATCACCGTCTGTGGCCAAAATGCTCTTGTGTGTATGGCAAGTGTCTGCATTCTAATCTGTGTGTGTGTGTTCAAGCTTGCAGCGTATTGCCTTCATAAACAGGATGTTTGGTTAAAAGTCATACAATTCTGACTTGTGCTTCTTTTGTCAGAGAGAGAGGGGGAGGGGGAGAGCGAGGGGGAGAGCGATCTCCTCTGGTGGGTTATTCCTGGTAATTAGAGATACATTAAGACGTCCGATGATATGTTATGCGTCACATAATGGCGCCCTGCGCTGACTATCAGACAGGGAGACCTCAACCAGCCACAGGGATGGTTCTAGGTGCAAATGACCTCATTACTACATGTGTTCTCCCCAGAGGGACGGCTTGCTCATGGGGGTGGGGCAATAGAGCGGCATGTGAGCACCAGCTCTAGCCTGGGAGGCTGAGAGGTGCAGTGAATGACATTATTCCTCATTCTGCTACTGAACTTTGGCATGACTGCATGCACACAAGGGGGAGTGGTGCAAGTGTGTCTGTGGCCTAAATCTCCCAATATCAAAATAAATATCACATTAAATAATAATAGAAATAAATACAATGCCGGTGTAAATGTAAAATTTTATGCAGTGTCTCCTACTGATTAGCAAAGTCCCTATAGCTAGCAGTACTGCAGTGGTTGTCAAAGTGGGGTCCGCAGCAGCCTTTTGCCTGTAGTAATTAGTTAATGAATATATAAATAAATAAAAGGATTTGCCCCTTACAGATTTCTTCTGTTTTTGCACAGTTGTAACACTAAAATATTTCAGATCATTAAACAAATTTGATTATAAGACAATGATTATCTGAGTAAATACACAATGTAGTTGCAATTATTTCATTTATTAAGGGAAAAAATCTATCAAAACCTGCCTTGACCTATGTGAAAAAGTAATTGCCCCCCTTGTTAAATCATGAATTAACTGTGATTAACCAGGAAAGCTAAATTCAATTTCATTAGCCACACCCAAGCATGATTACTGGTCACACCTGTGACATCAAGAAATCACTTATAGAACCTTTCTGACAAAGTAAAGCAGGCTCTCAAGATCTAAAAATGCAACAAATCATGCCCCGATCTAAAGGAATTCAAGATCGGATGAGAAACAAAGTCAGTGACCTCTATCAGTCTGGAAAGGGTTACAAAGCCATTTCTAAGGCTTTGGGACTCCAGCGAACCAAGAGGAGAACCATTATCCACAAATGGAGACATCTCGGAACAGTGGTGACCCTTCCCAAGAGTGGCCGGCCTACCAAAATTACTCCAAGAGTGCATTGACGATTCATCCAGGAGGTCACAAAAAAACCTAGAACAACATCTAAAGAACTGCAGGACTCATTTGCCTCAATTAGGGTCAGTGTACATGACTCAACGATAAGAAAGACACTGGGAAGAAATGGCATCCATGGGAGAGTTCGAAGGCAAAAACCACTGCCGAACAAAGGAACACACAGGCTCGTCTGACATTTGCCAAGAAAGATCTTAATGATCCCCAAGACTTTTCGGAAAATATTTTGTGGACTGATGAGACAAAAGTTGACCTATTTGGAAGATGTGCATCCTGTTACATCTGGCATGAAAATAAAACTGCATTTCATAAAAAGCACATCATACCAACAGTCAAACATGGGGATTGGTAGTGTGACAGTCTGGGGCTGCTTGGCTTCTTCAGGACCTGGACGACTTTCTGTAATGGATGGAACCATGAATTCTGCTCTCTGCCAGAAAAATCCTGAAGGAGAATATCCGGCCATCAGTTCCTGACCTCAAGCTCAAGCGCACTTTGGTTATGTAGCAGGACAATGAGCCGAAACACACCAGCAGATCTTGACTAAACTAAATTAAGGTTTTGGAGTGGCCTAGTCAAAGTCCGGACTTAAATCCGATTGAAATGCTGTGGCATGACTTTAAACAGGCAGTTCATTCTTGCAAACCCTCCAATGTGGCTGAATATTTAAAAAAAAGTCTGTTAAGAGGGGGCAAAAATTCCTCTATATATATATATATATATATATATATATAAAATTTGCGCCAATAAAACCAACATATTGTGTCCATTATCCACTTCAGTGTTTGGCTAATAAAACCTCTAATTTGATTGTGACACATCACGTCAATCTGTCATGAATCAATCACTTCACGCAGGTCACAACAAACCATTTAGCTGCTACGTAACTAGCGTGATATATTAAATTATGAATTGACTGCAGTGAGCGAGCATGGCAAAAAAATACCTATGTCAGACAAAATCATCAAGTGAAGATAAGATCAAAGTAGCTAATTTAAGAAAATATTATTTTCAAATAAGGCAAGAATATATGGTAGGAAACATATTAAAGTCCATTTAGTCTTATATAAGGCAGGGTCAGTCATTCTTGCTAACTTGGAGCTCAAATCAAAGCAGTATCGCTCTGCGGTCCTCCGTAATAATTCGATTCTTCTACACAGCCCTGGCCCCGTAAATAGGAACATCAACAAAGTGGCGAACATGGCTCGAATCAACAAAGTCCACATTTCGATGTGTGAGGCGCCGCCACGGATGACCGGAGGCGATAATGTTTTGATTTGAGCTCAAAGTTAGCAAGAAAGACTGACCTTGCCTTTAAGTGATGCAATTATGAGGGGGTCCATGGAATTCTTCTCTCCTGTAAGGGGTCCCTGGCCCAAAAAAGTTTGAGAACTCCTGCTGTATTCAGTACTTAAAACAGTTGAGAGAAAATCATTACAATAAAATAAAAAATGTGCTTGCAGCAGCCTTTTAGAAAGCACTGTGTGACTCAAAGCTCTGCTTGTATGCTGTTGTTAGCCCAATTAGCCCTTGACCTATGCTGTGATAATTCTCTTATTCACAGCGGCCTTAAAGCAGGGCAACAATGTCATGGTTATCTTCCTCCTCTTGGCCAAACCCAAATGCAATGTATTATCATTCTGCTTTGTTCCCTCTTTGGTGTTCTGGCTGAGCGTACATTTTATGATCCACAGTCAGATATGATGGACTGTGCCCTCACCAGTTTAATGTGATGGAGGGTTGGGCCAAAGTAAGAGATAACCGGCCTAACACAATGGAATGACTTTGTTAAGGGATAAGTGGTGATATTCAGTGTCAAGGATAATCCCCACTGAGTTATCCTGTTTCTTCAGTCTTACCAAAGCCACCAAGTGTGCCATGTTTTGGGTTTTGCTTCCAATTGTGGCCTCCCTTGCTTGAAACAGCTGTTTGCACATGGCATACAGTTATTTAGTTGAACATGTTCTTGAACAGCAGATAACCAACAGATAGAAGACAACGTTTGTAAATGTCTTTCATGAAGGCAACATACCTGGTGCTTGTTGCACAGCCCTCTGCTTTGCTATTCAACTCTGGAAGAACCCACTGTGATGTGTTCACTTTTAATGGGAAGTAGCTCTGGGGGGTTCTTCAGTGGTCTGGGTATTGCATGGCAAGAGAGATACTCCCCCCCCCTCCCCTTCATCCATCTTTAATGATGCAAATGAAAAGAAGGGAATGAATGTTGTGAAGCTATGGAGGTGTTACCGCCAGTTGTGAGCTCCTGCTGTTATTCTGACTGTGTATGCGCGTGCATTCGTGTGTGTGTGTGTGCATGCGTGTAGACACACAAGTAGTATTTGTGGATGTGCTGCTTTTTGCTGGAGTATTTCTCCTCATAACTGTTGAGGAATTGTGGTCTTTCTTCACCTCAACATTTTGGATTGTGTGTGCGTGCGTGTACGTGCTTCCCTGTGTGTGTGTGCGCATGCGCACATGCAAGATATTCAGTCAAATCTACTGTATTCATCCAAGCACTGTAATCCCATTAGTGAGGAAGAAGCAATTACAAGGATAATAAACCAGGCATGCACACCCACTCACATGCACACCCATGCATATGTACATATGCATAATGCCATGTGTACACACACACACACACACGGCTACTTTGAATAGGGGGTTTCCATTATTGGGCTATCGATTAATTCTGGTCTAATTTCCCCTCCATGTCATCTAATGGTGATTACCGGTTCGGTATGGTGTTCACTTCTATGTTGGAACACACTTAATGTAAATAATTCAGTTGATGGCCTATATTTAGACCCATACTATTAGAAACTAGGGCTGGCCCCAAATATTCGATTATTCGGATACTCGTTTGTTGTATTCGATTTAAATATTGGGATTTGAGTATTTGCTTTTTCACATTATGCATGCATGTTTTCCCATTACTCCCTACTGTCTCCATATAAACCCACATGTTGAAATGTAATTGCCTGCCCTACACTGTCATCAACACAATTGATTGCATTTGGCTCTGTTTGTAAGAAGAAAGCGAGGCTATTCATTCAACACACACTCCTATTGGCTAATACAGGAGGTATATGCTATAGTGTTTTTAATGGTGTTTTTAAGAGAGTATTCAAATACTCTGTATACCTGTAAAATGATATTCGGGACAGCCCTATTAGAAACATGTCTTGTTTCAACCCTTGTTTTGCATAAGGAGTTAGGCTTTCCTTCAAACTATTTTTGTATCTTTTGTGGGGTTATTGGGTGGAGAATGCATAGGCTACTGACAAGAACCACACAAAACCCACGCCGTTGTGAACATATTATACTTCTGCGCTCAGTGCGCTGGTCTGTCGGCCGAAACGTTTACGTAACCTTTACAGCAGGGCCGGCCCAACGCATAAGCGACCTAAGATTTTTTTATCAATTCTATCAATGACCATGACCCTAATGAATAAGTCGGACAATGATGGATGGATTATGTCAATGGTTGGTAATCATTAAAACAAATGCAGTAGGCCTATTGGGCTATGTTATTGGCCTGGTTTAATAAATTCCTGCTGCCTCTGTTAGAGCTGGTAGCTTATCACTCACATTCATCTTAAACGCAATGCCACAAAAATGGACTTTGAGGCAGATAAATGTAAAAAGAAAATTATATCAAATAACTAGCAAGGTAAAGGTATGGTTGCATGACAAATTACAGTATTTGTTAATCAATCATGCAGTACTATGCTGCAGACTATCACTTCTTATAAAGGCGTGGAATTGTGACCAATAGATAATCACTCTAGGCCGTGTTTCTGTGTGTGTGTGTGTGTGCGCGGGCATGCACAATCGCAAGACCTCGTGTGAAGCAAGATGGGTAGAGTGCTTATGCCATCAAAAGAAGCCACACCATTGGTAGATTTTTGAGATCTCCTTAGAGTGAAGTTGTATAGGCGTGTGTTCGTGCGTGCATGCACGTTAGCTTGTGGATATCAAGGTAGCGCCTGGCAGCGGGTCTGATAATTAAACCAGGGAAGGACATTGTCCGTTCAGTGACGCTGTTATCAGAGCAACACGAAGCGCCAGGATGAGATAACATCGCCAGCGCTGCCAGTGGTTTTCCTGTGCAGCGTGAGAGAGAGGCTGAAGAGGTTCACACTCAAATGACACAACACCTACACTAAGGAAATATGACTTTTAGCCTATGAGTTGGCCAGTCATGCTTACCCTCACAACAATTCTTCTCCAGACTGCAAAACAAATACACTATTTTCATACTTCCACCGTGTCCTATGCAAATAAGGTTTATTCTTATATTAATGGTACTGTTTTGTCTTGAATTGCCTCTGGTGGCTGAAACCAGAATTTTGAAACGTGCTTGTTTTCCACCAACTCATTCCTTTTTCAGTGCTCATGGTGGGTTCACATCTGTTTTGTGGTCCGCACAGTTTCAGAACGTTAACCTTGAGCTGGTCTGGGATGTTCTGGGATGGGGGAAAAGGTGCTATAACGCAAACGGGCCAAAACAAAGATAGCAGTCTAAAAGGCTATAGCGTTTCTGCTACTGTGATTGTGTGAGTCATAACGATTAGCCAATTTGGAAATAAATAGCTCCATGAGCACTGTTCCAACAATATGTAGGTGTATAAGAGTAGAGTGTACTGTTCTCACTCTATTTAAAGAATACAAGCAAAAGCAAATGCAATATATTATGGTCATAATGACCTTGAAATGCACTTACATCAACATGAGGGTTTCATGGTATGTAGGTATGCAGTTTATTACTGCTGGGGGTTTGTTTGTAATGATTAAATTACATTTCATGAATAAAATGAAAATATAATGATGTTACATATTATATAAAATATTATGCGAATATGAATTCAGTAATAACTTTTATGATCATGTTTCGTACATGATCTTGCGTGTCCGATCAAGCTGGTTCAATAAAGTGGTATTGATGCCTTTCTCAAAAGCACCCCGGCATTAGTTCTGTGCCAACGTGTCCTATACAGACTATCCATCCAGGTCTCCATACTGTAAACCCAGAGGGTGTGTCTGGTCTATCTGCTTGCTGTATTGCAATGACACTGCATAGAGTGTCATTGTGCTGGCCTTCTGCTGTCTATCATCAAACCAATACCTTGACCTCACTTGCTGTACCATTATGTCATTATGAATGTCTAACATGCACATTGCATTCAGCTTTCTAAATGGGTTTCTTATTATTCCACCACTATAAATAATTTAGTCATATTTGGTGTATGTGATTGCTAATGCATAATCTCAAGCTATAATGATGAAACATAAATGTCCAGAACATTAAAATCCTAACCAGATATTTGCTCTATATATGTACTACACCAGCATATATCTATTATGATTTCATACTTTCTGGAGAATGGTGGTTGTTTGCAGCAAAAACCTGCACCTAGCTTCTTCATGTTAGATGCATGTTAATTCCATGTTTGCCGTGTCTATTTGCTATGCTATGCTTTGATGTCAGTATCATGCTATACGCATGCCCATGCATTCATCTGCTTGTTTTGGGTGTATCATTGACATTGCGCTATTGTGTTTTTATTTTTGTCTGTCTTTTATCTGGCTCTGTTTTCTGCATGTGCATCGTCCATAGCTTTGTACCAGTGGCTACAAGCTGACCTCCATGGCAAGGACACTGATACAACAGACAAAGGTAAAACATAGTCATCTCTAGCTGTTGGGCTCCTTCAGGCTGCCCACACATCATTTTTAAAAGTTATAAGATAAGACACAACAACCTAATGAATTGAAAATGACAATGGCTCAATGGCGGCCACTCTGGTAGAAGGAGGCCATTACAGTCACGTTCAGGACTTCTTTTCACTTGCTTTGTTCCAATAATAATAATAATAATAATAATGATCTTTATATAGCACTTTTCATACAGATTTGCAGTTCAACATGCTTTACAGAGAGGGAATACATGTACAATTGTGCTTCCCAAATTCCCAAATACAGAAATACAGAGAAGCAAAAATGGTTAAAGGAATCAGATTAAAAATATATATGTATATCCACTTGTACCCACTAACCTCAGTGTAGGAATTACCAAGACTCCCTCGTATGTATACGAGGGTGCTGTATAGCGTCAGATATACAGACCCTGCAAGACCAATCAACTGCAGAACATACTGAAATGACATAACAACTAAGATAAAATAAGATAAGGTTCACAGTAATGCATTTAGGTCTAGTAAAGAGAAAGTCCTAAGGTTAAGAGGTTATGATGTTGGTTTCACTTCATACCGTTTCCAGTTTTAGTAGCAATTAAAAGTTGATGTTTTGCCATTTAAAATGTTATCTTATTCATCTGTAACACTAGAGCAGTTGGCATTGTCCTAAATAACATTTAGGTATATATATAACTTGTAGAAAGCTAAAAGTACAAGAAGGCAAAATAGGTTAATGCTGGCTACCGCTGTGACACACTGAACTTAATCTACTTCTCTCTCTCTCTCTCTCTCTCCAAATAAGATCCCTCCATAGCATTACTGTGCAAAACAATCCCCTACTGTACCAGGTCTGCTCTTGTAATCCCTCTGATCCACTTACCTTTTCTTTCTCACCAACCTCTCGCTCTCTCTCATGGTTCCTTTCTCATTCACTCCCTGTCTCCTACATCTTCTCTTCTGTCAATTGACCCACATACACGTACATGTATGTGGGTCCGTTTTAAAAAAAGAATTCAAATTGGTGTCTCTCCTATTAGAGAACACAATAGATGCGTCTTCTCATCTCTATTTTGTTCCTTGTCTGCTCCTCTTATATATGTGTATGTCTGGGAATGCAATAAATTTCTAAAAACTAACATGCGCTACACTGCGAGTTTAACAGACTGGCGTAGCAGTCCCATTCATTGTTCACAGTGTGTTTCTCAGGTGTGTAGTATGAAATGCACCCCTCACACATAAAGACCATTTTGCCAAACTGCTGTAACCTTGAATGTTGTTATCCTTTTCCTCAAAGGCTCATATAATGTCAAACAGCATTTAATTATTCATCTGTAGTAGATTTTTATGTTTACTTCTGTCTTGTTTTGAAAAACACAAGTGCATACACAAAACATACTGTATGTCTATGCCTGTGGGTGTGTGCAGGCATGTGTGCAGGGGGAATGAGGCTGTGTGGACTGGTGGCGAGATTTAGGCTCCAGATGAAGTCACGTTAGCTCTCATTTCCTTATTTATATGTGTGGCAATTTTTTTGTCCAGATTTTATACAGGGGCTGTGCAATAGGCTACTTGTCTTCAATCATTTAGCCACAAAACGAGAAGGGTCTAGCTGCAGAAGGGCACTCTGAGGAAGGGGCACTGTCAGGCATGTGGGCGGGGCAGGGGCACTCTCAGGCCTGTGGGCGGGGCTTTGAAATTCTGATCGTAATCTAGGCTAATATTGAGTTGAGTCCAAACTGGATTGCCTGTGAGTAATTATAGAATTAGGGTGACAGCCCAGAGACTTTATGTATATGATCAAAATATATGCAATACTACATACGCAGTGGGGCACTAGTTAAACTACATTTTTGAGTAGCGTGGCAGTAGTGGGGCTGTTTTCTGAATAAAATAGCTTTTCAGTAGCGAAGCTCTTTAATTGAACAAGTAGCGCGGTAGCGTCCACAGAAGCTACATTTTCCCAAGCATTTCTGAATCTGCAGCTCAAGCTTAAGTCTTGATACAACTG
>JAODTR010007253.1:0-10366 GCA_025399935.1 Amblyopsis rosae | reverse complement strand
AATTAAAAGAGAATCTCCACCCCCCCCCCCCCCCTCTCTCTCTCTCTCTCTCTCTCTCTCTCTCTCTCTCTCTCTCAGCATCACTATATTTGGTACTGGGGCCAAGTGGTTGTCTGTTCTGGAGGAGAAGAACCTTACACCCGGTGAGTCACAGAATGGATACAAATACATGAACACACACACACACCTGCCGACCATGAGAGGTACAGCAAACCTTTTGTCAAAGTCACCAATCGTCTCCTCGCTGCTTGCTAGCGTACCGTTCTCTGTGCTTCTACACAGCCCTGGCTCCCTACATAGGAACATAAACAAAGTGGGGCAGACCACACACACACACACGACAATGTGTTTCTGAGGGAGCACCCGATGGCATTGAAGGCAGGTGTTTTTTTGTTTTGCTTGGGTTAGGGCTGTCCCGAATACCACTTTACAGGTTTCGAATACTTGATGGTATTTCCGAACGAGTATTCGAATGCTCTTTCTAAAAAATAAAAATAAAACATTAAAAAACACTCAACTATAATTAAGAAGCATGACAGAAGTAATCTCCGATCCATAGCTTAAGTGAGCACACATGTAAACATAGCCATGCGCTCAAAATGGCCACTTTGATTGACATTGTCAATTGAGCCAGTCAGAGCTGTCAAATAGCATATACCTCCTGTATTAGCCAATAAGAGTGTGCGTTGAATGAATAGCCTCGCTCTCTTCTTACAAACAGAGCCAATTGCAATCAATTGTGTTGATGACACAGTGTAGGACAGGCAATTACATTTTAACATGTGGGTTTATATGGAGACAATAAGGATTAATGGGAAAACATGCATGCATAATGTGAAAAATTGAATACTCCAATCCCAATATTTAAATCGAATACATACCCAACGAACGAATACCCGAATAATCCAATATTTGGGGCCAGCCCTAGTTTGTGTACACACAAATAAATACAATCAGTATAGTACTGTATATCTCCACCAAAGAAACGCCTGATAGTGGTGGTGGCTTATGGGAGAGGAAGACATAATGCGAGAGAGTGTGTGAGAGGGTTCATCCATGTGTGGGTGTGCCGGTGTGTGTGGGGGGGAGGGGGACTTCATGCCTGTCTACCCCAGTGGAGAGGCCCTTTTCCTGGGCTGACATTTGGGCTGGACACCTGGAGGCATAGCAAGGGGTACCAAGAACTCCCAGTGGGTGCGTGTGCGTGTGCGTGCGTGCGTGCGTGCGTGCGTGCGTGCGTGCGTGCGTGCGTGCATGCTTTTGAGGTTAAAGTCCGCGTAGCTACGTATGCTATGACGTACCCTACGCCATAACCTGTTGCACACCTCTCGTCAGAAACATTTTACTACACCTCCGTCCGTCACAGTCTTGTGGATGCAAGCCCATATGGTGGAGTGCTTTGGAGTTATGGATCTTTATTACAACGCCCCTGTGTCTCCCTTTAACAATCCTGGTACTATTATTAGATTCGTTGGAAAGAAACATTTTATATGTCTTGCTTGAGCGTTATTAACCAAGACTACAACTTTGCACATGACACAACAGTGTTCTGCCTATGGGATTTCTTTGTTCGGGCTGCGAAAAGCGGTCTTTTCTAAATACTATTCTGTGTCGGCAGATTGTTTCCTATGATAAATGTTGGTTTAACTAAGAGATTCGCTGTAATTAAATATTTTTGTGTGCTTATTTCAAAACATTTTGACTCAATTTGTGTTCTAATTCGAGCGCATAAACAAGACATGGCACTTCCGCATTAGCGGCTTAGCATGCGCAGGTACGCGCATAGTTTAAGCTGGATGCAGGAGCATAAATCGGCCTTTTGGACTGCGTGATAAATAACCTGTATCCCCTGTCTGTGTGTGTGTGTGTGTGTGTGTGTGTGTGTGTGTGCGCAGGGGAGACCCACAGCCTACAGACTCTGCACACCATCCTGTCCACCGGCTCTCCCCTGAAGCCCCAGAGCTACGATTACGTGTACGGCTGCATCAAGAGCAACGTGCTGCTGGGCTCCATCTCTGGTGCACACACACACACACACACACACACACACACACACACACACACACTCATATGTAAACACACACACACACACACACACACACACACGTACTGTACATGCTCACACACACACACTCACTCATATGTAAACACACACATATGTACATGCGCACGCTCACACACACATGTGCTGTACATGCTCACACACACAAATACAATGGAAAAGGTAATTTGAAAGTGAAGAGATTACTTTTTCACCACCGGACAGTGCACACAGGCACGCGCACGCACGCACACGCACACTCACTCATATGTAAACACACACACACACTCATATGTAAACACACACACACATGCACTGTACATGCTCTCACACACACACACACACAAATACACTGGAAAAGGTAATTGAAAGTGAAGAGATTACTTTTTCACCACCGGACAGTGCACACAGGCACGTGCACGCACGCACACGCACACAAACGCTCGCACACACACACCATAGTCATGTTGGCAGGGCAGGGGAATATTGTCTCTCTGAGTGAATACTGGCGCACTTAACATTTAGCACAGCCTGGACTGACTGACTGACACACACACACACACACACTAGCTTGCTCGTGCATACTCGTGCATACTTTAACAGCAGCAAGACAACACACACACACACACAAAGGCACATACAGGCTTTCAGTGAAATGGCAGCCACAGACTTCAAGACGATTCAGTGTGTAATCCTTTAACTGGCTAGCACTTGATTTGGTCGCACCCGTTTTTATTTTTATATTATAAATATCATGGTGAGCTTTGCATTGCCTACAGTACATTACGCACATAGAAGACATCCCCTTTCGGCCGCAACTTGTATGCCTACTGCATTAGCCCTCAACATGCAGTTGGTTCTCCATCTCCTCCAGACACATCCATTTAAAATAATAATCTAGCCTTTGTGCTTTTCAACATGCAGTTGTGTCTGAGTTGGTTCTCCATCTCCTCCAGCCACATCCATTTAAAATTGATCATCTTAAGGAGGATTGTGAGAATGTGAACGCAGGTTCTTCCTTCTACACTACTGCGCCACTTGCTGTTGGGTTCGTATAGGTCGGTGAGACCACCGGCGTTACAGCCAGCACCATCAATGGAGAACAGCGCTCACTGTAAAATCAATCTAATTTAATGTTGGCTTGTTACATCTACCTTTTTCCTAGTTAGATGATAGAGGTATATTTATATAGCCTAAAGGAATATAACGGAATAGACTGCAGGCCTGTAGATCAGCTTCCTTTCTGTCCTCATCACGTTTCATTTGTTCGGCGCAGTACCTCTTTAAATATGGCACTGCAGGCACTATTCACGTCAATGCTACTGTGCAATAATACATTTAAATAAATGTATTAACCCCTGCACTTTTAATAACTCATAGCCTGTGTTTCAGTAACGCCACTCTATTCATGTTAAAAACGTAATGCACTTTCATAACATTGAACTTTGAACGCTCATGATCTAGCCGTGGCGGGCCGCCATAAATTAATGTACATAGTGGAAACCCTGATGGACGATTCTAATACAGAACCCTATTAGCCCTGTATTATTTATTTATATAGTATTATTATTATTATTATTATTATTATTATTATTATAATAATAATAATATTTAAAATAGTAGCGTGCCATGCACTCATCGGCCAAAGCAGACAGGGCCTTGTACAACACACGCACGCGCGCACACACATATCAGCATGTCTTCACCAGCGGCTGCTGACCTCGTGGGGGTCTGAGGGGTGGCTTAGAGAGCAGCTGTCACAAGACTTGGATGTTAAACATGGCTGCTGCTGGGAGAGGCTAAGTTTGTGGCGGGTGAGCAGATCACATTCAGCCAATAAACATTTGTCTGTGCGTGCGTGTGTGTGTGCTTGTAGATGCTACAGTGTGTGTGTCTTATGTGAGTTTGTGTGGCCATGCATGTTTGTGCCTTCACTTTATGTGTATCTGCGTTTGTGTCTTATGTGCGTCTAGCCTTTGTGTACCCATGCAAGTTCCTGTGTGTGTGTGTGTGTGTTTGTGTGTGTGTTCCCAGAACAGCAGGTCTTGCCCCAGTTTGCTTCCTCCTTGTTACCAAGGGCAACAGCAGGAGTCAACCTAACCTTGACCTACGGGGTCATCACGCTGTGTGTGTGTGTGTGTGTGTGTGTGTGTGTGCTCTGGGGGGTTATCACAGCATATGTGCCTGACTGGTGGCCACACTGACATATGTGATGGTGCCTGTCTTCTGCCTGGACACACATAGACACACACACACACACGTGTGCGCACACATAAAACAAACACAAGACCATACACACACGTGCCGTTTGTGTGTGTGTGTCTGTGTGTGCGCGTGCATGCGTGTGCGTGCATGTGTGTGCGCGTGCGTGCGTGCATGTGTGTCTGTGTGTGCGCGTGCATGCGTGTGCGTGCATGTGTGTGCGTGTGCGAGCGTGCGTGTAATCCTTTGCAGCAGGGCTCTCAGACTCACACTGGTTCTCGTTGGGGGATATTAACACTTTGCCTGCTGGAATCTCCCATCCTAATATACCTCCTCCTGTCAGGCCATCTGCCAGCTCTGCCTGTCCTTCTGCCACATCCTCTCCACTCCTCTCCTCTCCTCTCATCACTTCTCCTTCCATCTCCCCTCCTCTCCTCTCTTCTCCTTCCATCTCCCCTCCTCTATTTTCTTCCTTTCCTTTCATCTTTCTCTCATGCTCTTTCTATTATCTTATCCTATTCTCTCATCTAATCTCCAGTGCTATCTCATGTATATTAATATTCTCTCTCACACACACACAATATCCTATTGTATATATGCTATTTTAAACATTAATACAGCAAACAACTATTGTTAATGTAAATATATATATATAGTGGAGTAATGGCATCCTGAGCAGGGAATGACATCACACCTTGTGTGTGTTGTCATCTGAGCTCTTCCTCTGACGTGTGTGTGTGCGTGTGTGTTTTCTGTGTGTGAGAATAGTAATGTGTGCGTGTCCCACAAACAGTTAGTTTTGGTCTTCGATGCTTGTGCTCTAGTGTGACATCTAGTGGCAGACAGGTTTATACATAGTTCCTTTTAAGTTGAGAACATTTATCAGGGTGGTGTTAACACACACACACACACACACACACGTGCACTCACTCACGCACTCTCGCACACACACGCACAAACTCTCTCACACACACACCGTATGAGAAAAGGTTGGTTTATGGTTCTCATGTCATTCTCTGCGTGCGTGCGTGCGTGCGTGCTCGTGACGGGTGTGTTCAACAAAAAGACACAGATTTCCTCTCGGGAGCCAATTAGAGCTCAATAAAAACCATGAGAGAGACAAAGAGAGGTGAGGTTTGGAGGGGGAGAGCGAGGGAACTACGGAGGAGATGGAGGAGGAGGAAGAGAGTTGTCAGAAAGACAGCTTGATGAAAAGAGAAGTGGATGGAGGTTGACACAGTGGAGTTTGTTCTGGAACATTCTGGGAGTGAGGCGGTAATATTTCCTGGGCGAGGGGGAGAGTCTCACCGGAGCTACTCGACAACATACTTTGGATTAAAGCACTGACACACACACACACACACACACACAGAGTTAACATTGCTGATCGGACTGATCTGATGTGAATAGTTTGATTGACATCTCCCTAACCCTCAATTACGCGACACCTGCTGAAGCGGGACAGCTGACAACTCATCTGTGATTGGTTGTATTGAGCGTGATTTTGCTCCAATCAGACACGCGTCTCTCAATGCCACACTAGAAAGGCTAGCCAGGTGATACAGTACCGCGGTGGTCTCTCCAGATGCAGTATAAGCTGTCAGTCTGGAACCCCCGCTATTCAAAAGCATTTGTGGTAAAGGCAGTGCTAATACATTTCAGTCAAACTTCCTGACGTGCGATTGGACCTTACCTACCTTGACCTCACCCAATCACAATCAGTTAGAGTGCCGGTGAAAACTAATGGGTTTTAGTTTGCTTGTGAGTGATCTGTCTCTCTCTCTCTCGCTCTCTCTCTCTCTCTCTCTCTCTCTCTCTCTCTCCCTCTATCTCTATCACTCTCTCTCTCTATCACTCGCTCGCTCTCTCTGTCTCTCTCTCTCTCTCCCTCTCCAGGCGGGACAGATATCGTTTCATGCTTCATGGGTCAGAATCCAACGGTACCAGTGTATCGCGGTGAGATCCAAACCAGGAACCTCGGCATGGCAGTACAGGCCTGGAGCTGCGATGGTAGGGTGTGTGTGTGTGTGTGTGTGTGTGTGTGTGTACGTGCGTGCGTGCCCGTCCCAGGTGTGTGTGCGTGTCACCGTATGAACCGGATCAGTGTGTGTAACTACAGCTTACCTAAATGGGAAATGGTACCTTTCATTTCATTTGGCAAAGCGAACACTGATTTTCCTGTCCTGGGTTTATAGAGCTCCAGTGCTGATGTGATTGTTCCGGGCTGTGTGTAATGTGCTCTGATAAGTTTGCGTGCGTGCGTGCGTGCGTGTGTGTGTGTGTGTGTGTGTGTGTGTGTGCGCGCGTGCATGCTCAGGCAAGCCCGTCTGGGGGGAGAGTGGGGAGCTGGTGTGTCTGAAGCCCATGCCCTGTCAGCCAACACATTTCTGGAATGATGAGAACGGCGGCAAATACCACAAAGCGTACTTCTCTACGTTTCCTGGTGAATACGCACGCACACACTATCTTCTAACCCCAGTGAGAATGAACACACACACTCACATAGCATTTGACCCAGGTGACGGTGGCTATGGTGTATTGTGGGTTACAGTGTGTGTGTGTTCTCACTCTCTCTGCCCCCAGGTGTGTGGGCCCACGGCGACTACTGTAAGATCAACCCCAAGACTGGTGGCATCGTGATGCTTGGCAGGAGGTGAGTCGGTCACCTGCCCATGAGACACTTGCTAATGAGAGCCTAAGTCACTTCCGCTTTATGGGTCCTTGGTTTGAAAAATATATGCATGTTTGTCAACGGGTGGTTTGTTTATGAAGTACTGGCTGGTCTATATGGAAATAGCGGTTATTTGGAATATGTTTGTGTACGTCACACACACACACACAAACACACACACAAGTGTGCTGCCATAATGCAGATTGGGAAGAATATAAATGAACATGTTGAAGCTGTAAAACTTGAGTGAAATTGTACAACAACAATAAGGCGCATTAGAATGAAAATCGATGGTCTGCTACAATGCATGCAGCAGGTTTCAAGCGTATCCCTCCTCTCCTCGCACATCCTTCACTTTACACCCTGCTGCTTCCAAGTGGATAGGAATATAAATCCACTCCCACTTGAAGACCATCGTTTTTGAATGTTGTGACAGGGATTCATTAAAGGCCCATTCTAGCTCTCATTTCTCATTCTCGTGAAAGCACCACCTATGCTCCCCGTTTCAACCACTTCAAAGGGACTGTACTGTAGGCAAGGAAGGATTGATGTGTTGCTCCATAACTTGTGTTTCATTTTGTTTCCTCAGCGACGGGACATTAAACCCCAACGGCGTTCGGTTCGGCAGCTCGGAGATCTACAACATAGGTGAGCGTTCAGTTGAACCGCCTTTTAATGATAATTCATTGAATTTCCCGTTGAAGTGTAACAAAAACATAGTGACGCCGCCTTTGATTCTGCGGTCATAGGTGAAAACAATAACAGCAATAAATAACAGCACGGAATTCCCTAATGAAACGAAGAAAAAGGGTATTTAAAGTAAAATATCGATACATGTACCAAGAAACGTATGATAATACAATATAATATAATCCTATAACAATATCTACATAATGAAACTGATATTACAAAGTAATATCAAATGGTGATAAACATTCATTAAAATGTGCAATTTATAATCAATGTATTAATAGGTTTATTTGCAGTCTTATCAGATACAATGGAGGTGGCAATGCGTGGCACCTTCGTGGTCAGACTGCTGGGTCTAAGCAATGTTCCCTATGAGAAAAATGAATGGCGTTTTTGATATTCTTCCCTACCACGGTCTGTGATGAACTCATCTGTGGCAGACTTACCGATAACACTGCTGTTAGTCAACTATGAGATCGCTAAGTAGGTAAAATAAGCATTTTGCTTGCTGTCTATTCTAGCGCATATAAAACGCGTCACTCGAATCACCCATGTAAAGCCCTTGTGATGTTTCCATGCCAGTTTACTGTAGTCAGAATATAGCTAAACACAATGCTGGGGAGTAACTGATTACAAAAAAAACTAAAAGTAACTGTAATCCATTACGGTTGGTTGCAAGATAAAATAGTGGAATCAGATTACAGGTATTAAAACAAAAATTTGATGATTACTTCTTCGACTACTTTCAAATTTCAGAGGGAAGTTTGCAGAATAAAAATGCATAAAACAAATCTGCTGTTCTTTTATTAACCTTTCATTAATGTCAGTCAATACTGTAATCTGATCCGCTGAGCAACATAAACGGTCACAAAAATAGCAGGATTTGGCGCTGCCAACGCAGTAAATTGCTTTGGATTGACGAGGACTGTTCCACTTTCGCTCCCCGTAGAAGCGCATAACGTTGCTCTGTTGTCTTTGGTTCTATCCTATTTGATCGTATTGATCTTCTCGTTCCGGGTGCTGCACGCAGTGGAGGCGTTCGAGGACGTCTCCGACAGCCTTTGCATCCCCCAGTACAACAGCGACGGGGAGGAGAGGGTCATCCTGTTCCTGAAGATGGCCCCCGGCCGGGCCTTCTGTCCGGAGCTGGTGCAGAGCATTAAAGGAGCCATCAGGAAAGCCCTGTCTGCACGCCACGTGCCCGCTCTGCTGCTGGAGACCAAAGACATCCCTGTGAGGCTTGCACGCACATATTATGCACACATTATAGCATAAAGATTACCCTAGCCTTAACCTTTCATTAACACATGCATAAAGAATACCCTAGCCTTAACCTTTCATTAACGCACGCATAAATAATACCATAGCCTTAACCTTTCATTAACGCGTGCATAAAGAATACCCTAGCCTTAACCTTTCATTAACGCACGCATAATGAATACGCTAGCCTTAACCTTTCATTAACGCACGCATAGAGAATACCCTAGCCCTATACCATCATAACATGCTTAAAGAATAACATATCCCTGATCCTTCACAACACATGCATTAAGAATACCTTAACCATAACCCTTCTTAACACATGCATAAAGAATACCTTAACCATAACCCTTCTTAACACATGCATAAAGATGATCCTAGCCCTGAACACTCATAACACACGCATAAAGAATACCCTGGCCTAAACTTGGCCACCTAAGAGACCAGAAGCGTTTCCATGTTTGCTTCCATTGAAGTCAATACAATGCTCCATCTTGTTTCTATCATTGTGCAATCTTTGCCATCTCCCTCTCTGTTGTCTGGCAGTACACGATCAGCGGCAAGAAGGTGGAGGTGGCTGTGAAGCAAGTGGTGGCTGGGCGTGAGGTGACCCAGAGGGGAGCCTTCTCCAACCCAGACTCGCTGGATCTCTACAAGAACATTCCGGCACTCCAGAATTACTAAAGATGAGAGCAAACAAAACCAAACCAAAAGAAAAAAACTGCAGAATAGGAGCGGAAATCTGCAAACCAACAGAACTTGAACTCTTTTCAGTTTTTTATTTTATTTAAAAAAATTTGCAAACACTATTTATGCAAAGAGGCCCACAACCAGGAGTGTTCACTCTTGGTTAAACGAGTACAGCGTGACTGGTTGACAGAATGAAAATAATAACCCCCTATCCATATAGATTAGCATAGACACGGGAGGAGGTTGCAGTTTGAGATATGTTCCGAATGGCGGTTATGTTATTGTATAGATCATACGGGAGCCTTTGGCTATTTAAACTGTAGCATGCGATAGCATCTGTGCTTCTGCCTCATCCTCAGCAACAGACAAAGGGTGGCTGAAATGAATTCAGCCTTTTAATGCTCCGAAGCTGTCGGAGACGTGCGTTAGCGCTTCACTTTGGCTTGATGGTCTAAACGGTGTGGCGGTCGGTGTCTCTGTCCACTCTTTTCTTCTGGTGGACGCCCTTCTTGGGGTGGTTGGGTCGTGGTCCAAGACTGTAAAGAAGTCATACACTTGTGCTTGCTTACGCACGCACACACACACACACACACACACGTACGTACATACAGTACACATACTGTACATCTTGGTAAGCCATTTGGTAGCATGAGCTTTAGCTTGTATGTTGCCATATCTTTGCTGTGTGTTGTGTGTAAGGTTGAGTGTACAGAATACATACAGTATATATATAAATATATATACACTACCGTTCAAAGGTTTGGGGTCACCCAGACAATTTCATGTTTTCTATGAAAACTCACACATTCTTT
>JAODTR010007252.1:0-10368 GCA_025399935.1 Amblyopsis rosae | reverse complement strand
GTCGTGATCTAATTTAGCCGGCAGGAATAAAGGACACCCACACGTAGGCTTCTAATAATATACCTTGTATTAATAAAATGCAATGATGAGTCCAAAAATACAATTTGCCACGGCCGTGGTCTGAAAAACATCCACACAGAAACAAAGTCCCATGAGAATGAGAATTCTCCACCCTCCACACCCTGTCCCCCTTATATATCCAACTCATAGCCACTTCTATTAGTTCCCTGAATAGGACTTAAACATTACCCCTTCCGCCTTTCTTCTTCTGTTAACATCTCGTGTATGATATCATTTTATACATTTCCCTCTATTGGCCAGGAAATTAGTAGTAATAACGGTAACATAGATATAAAAGTGGAGTGTGGCTTGTACACATACATACATTATATAATAAAAACAAAAGAACAGATAATAAAAGCATAACAAATAAAGTAACATTATTATAATCTCACAACACACACACAAATATACATACATATATATATATATATATATATATATACACATATATATACATATACATATATATATATATATATATATATATATATATGTTTATATATATATACACACACACTTATATGCCAGAAGGGCCCCGCCTAGCATGCATAGAAAAAACAGACTAGGCCGCAGCTAGGTAGGCACCCCACCAGTTTGGTATTAGATTTTTTGATTTTAAGATAAACACTTAACACTTGTTTGTAATAGTAATCAGTCGCCAAATATTCTATTTTATAAATGTCAATAGTTATTTCCTAATCAATGTAAATGATGAGTGTTATGCCCCCACCCAACTAGCCACAATATGTCATGTCCAAAAGTGATTGTCCTATAAAAAGTGATTGCCATCTGTCTGCAGCTGCTTTTACCTGGATAAAATTATTATTGTGTGTACGCTATATGTGTTTCTTTGCTATGTCAAATATCCTTATTTATATTTGGAAACTAGACTAGTACTTAAAATTATGGTTTATATTATAGGCCTAGATAAAAATAAAAATATTTTTTAATTATATTTCATTTCACCTACACTGTGACCTAGTTAATAATTAATAAATAAAATTTTATCAGTTAAAAATGTGGAAATATAATCATAAAATGCACTTTTTCATACGGTGATCACTTTTTATCAGACAGTTACTTTTGGGCATGACACCTGTAGTCAGATAAAAAAGAGGGGCGTTTTATTTTAATTTTCAAATTACCGTAGCTAGGCTTACGACAGTCACCATCAAGGGACATGGATATAATACAAATGAAGTAGATTAAATATGTTTACGTAATTCATTCAAGCAGATGCCGGTTTGAAACAACAACCAATTTGAACAAGAAACTATAGCACTTGTTGACGCTGCCATTTTTAACTGTGAGTTTAACATGGACCTATGCAGTGTTTTCCAAGAACGGTTAGCATACACAAGTTTGCCCAGAGCCAGAGGAAGAACCATACACCGGCCCTTTCACTTCAAGCGCATGCTTTGGTGAGTGCAAGCAGAGCCATAGTCTATCAGGCTGCAGACACATGCAAGATTAATATTTGCCTCGCATTTACTTCCATACAGACATGGTGACATGAAGAAGTAAGAGAATAAAACGCACATGCAAATTACTAAAACACACACACAAATTACTGTAACGCACGTGCAAATGTCACGGTTCGCGGCCGCTCCGGCAGCAGACAGCGCCAGGCCGCCGGTTCAGCACCGGACAGCGCCGCTGCCGCCACGTCGTCAGCCACTTAACGCACCCACTTGCAGTTGCCTCCTTCCCCGCTTCCTGGGCAGAGGTTTAAAAGGCTTTCCATCCTGGCACCTGTTGCCAGTTGCACGTACCAGCGATCCAACAGTCCCGTCTGCTTCTCTTCCTCGCCCGGCAGCCCGACTGCCGATCTACTCGCCTGGCATCCCGACTGTCTTCTCCTCGCCTGTCTGCACGCAAGTCCCAACCAGCTAGCCAGCTTTGCTAGCGCGTCAACCCCACTCCCAGCGTTCGTACTGCACACCTGCTCCTACAATAAAACATTGTTCTATTCATTCTGTCGTCCCCTACCTCTGCTTCCGCACTTGGGTCTCCGCCCCCTTCACAGCAAATTACTAAAACGCGCACACGAATTACTATAACGTGCGAGCAAATGACTAATATAGGGGGCTAGTTGAGTGGACCCGGTCCTCCTACAATCAACGAGTAGCTGATCCAGGTAAGCAATTATTAACCAATAACTATTGGTTAATAAAATTAATTGACTTTAGCATCTTGATTTTTCCTTAGTTTTGTTGACTGTAGTCATTTGGCTGCAACCGCATCAAAAAACCTCACGCTTTTGCGCAGAGATTGGTATGGTATTGGAGTGGTATTAATGCAATTTACACCAATTATGAATTGAATATGTAGGCCTAGTAGGCTGTACATATTCACAAATATAATCTGAACAGTAACAAGCATGTACAGTGCTTCGCAAAAGTATTCATCCCCCTTGACTTTTTACCCATTTTGCTACATTACAGATTTTAGTTCAATGTTTTTTTAATCTGAATTGTATGTCATTGATCAGAACACAATAGTCTAAATTGGTGAAGTGAAATTAGAAAAATATATACATAAAACAATTAAAAAAAATTTTTTTTATAAAAAACTGAAAATTGGCATGTGCATATGTATTCACCCCTTTTGTTATGAAGCCCATAAAAATCTCTGGTGCAACCAATTACCTTCAGAAGTCACATAATTTGTGAAATGATGTCCACCTGCTTGCAATCTGTGTCACATGATCTGTCAGTACATATACACACCTTTTTTGAAAGACTCTAGAGGCTACAACTAAGCAAGAGGTACCACTAACCAAACACTGCCTTGAAGACCAAGGAACTCTTTAAACAAGTAAGAGACAATGTTGTAGAGAAGTACAAGTCAGGGTTAGGTTATAAAAAAATATCCAAATCTTTGATGATCCCCAGGAGCACCATCAAATCTATCATAACCAAATAGAACATGGCACAACAACAAACCTGCCAAGAGACGGCCGCCCACCAAAACTCATGGACCGGGCAAAGAGGGCATTAATCAGAGAGGCAGCACAGAGACCTGAGGTAACCTTGGAGGAGCTGCAGAGTTCCATAGCAGAGACTGGAGTATCTGTACACAGGACGACAATAAGCCGTACGCTCCATAGAGTTGGGCTTTATGGCAGAGTGGCCAGAAGAAAGCCATTACTTTCAGCAAAAAACAAAATGGCACGTTTTGAATTTGCGAAAAGGCATGTGGGAGACTCCTACAATGGAGGAAGGTGCTCTGGTCTGATTAGACTAAAATTGAACTTTTCGGCCATCAAAGAAAATGCTATGTCTGGCGCAAACCCAACACATCACCCAAAGAACACCATCCCCACAGTGAAACATGGTGGTGGCAGCATCATGCTGTGGGGATGTTTTTCAGCAGCCGGGACTGGGGACTAGTCAGAGTTGAGAGAAAGATGGATGGTGCTAAATACAGGGATATTCTTGAGCAAACCCTGTACCACTCTGTGCATGATTTGAGGCTAGGACAGAGATTCACTTTCCAGCAGGACAATGACCCCAAACTCACTGCTAAAGCAATACTTGAGTGGTTTAAGGGGAAACATGTAAATGTGTTGTTATGGCCTAGTCAAAGCCCAGATCTCAATCAAATAGAAAATCTGTGGTCAGACTTAAAGATTGCTGTTCACAAGCACAAACCATCCAACTTGAAAGAGCTGGAGCAGTTTTGCAAGGAGAAATGGGCAAAAATCCCAGTGTTAAGATGTGGCAAGCTCATAGAGACTTGTCCAAAGCGACTTGGAGCTGTGATTGCCGCAAATGGTGGCTCTACAAAGTATTGACTTTAGGGGGGTGAATAGTTATGCACATTGACTTTTTCTGTTATTTTCTCCCATTTGTTGTTTGCTTCACAATATTATTATTATTATTATTATATATTCATATTTTTCATTACTAATTTCCTTTTGTAATTTATAGCGACAGAGTCACCATTTGCAAACTGGCACTGTAGGGGAATTTTCTCATTTCCAATGGTTTTCCACATTCGCAAATGTGGTTTTACACTGGAAATACTAAGTTTTTCGGCCTTACCTGCTGAGATTGAAATAGTTGATTTATGTTAAAGTAAAAATACTTCAAAAGGGGGACTGAAGGAATGTGATTTGATTATTCAACTAATAATTATGGTTACTTGCCTTTGGCAGACATGTCATACTTAATTTAGCATTTCAGCCATATTTCCTGTGCTCTTTGCAACTCATGCCTATATGCACCATTTGCCACAAACAAAAGGCAGTGCTTAATTTACATGTATCGCCCATTTCAACCTCACCCAGCATTTGTCCCAGCTACAGACTGGATGGCAGGATATGACTGTTATTGTATTCCCTGATACCCAGCTGTGTCTGCAGCTAAAGTCTGCACTCACACTGGACACAACCAAATTAACATTTACCTATGGGGGTGGCCATGACTGTTTTTCCTTTGTTCTATGCTGTATAAAACTGCAAACATGCCTTAGTTACCTCAGAAATGTTTTGTTGGAGCTTCACTTGTGAAACCATACGTTTCTCCCTTGCTTCGCACCATTGTATTATTAAAGTCTGCTTTCCTGATTCAACGCTATCCAACGACGACTTGTCTACGTTGTAATGATAGAAAATTATTACTATCAATCCATGAGTATTCTTCATTCATGGATATACCCCCTAATGTATGGACTGTTTTCCCAAATCTTCACTGTAGAAAAGTGAAATCCTTTAAAGGGTAAATGATACCTGCTTGGGGTGTGTGGGGTCCCTTGTGAGGCTTGTGATCATCACCGATGATTCTGGACGTCGGTGACTGAGGGAAGGCTGGGCACCAATGTGCTGGGTGGTTTTCACCGTCAAATGCAATGCGTCAATTGAGGTCTAGATGTTTCTAAATATTATTTATAGACCTATTGAACTTGCTTTTTCTGCTTTATTTAACATACATCGTTTCAAAAGGGTCACTGAATCCGTCAGGACACAAAATTAGGCGTAACACCGGCTACCGGTAGGTGTACTCAATGCTTCTTGCCACTAGGAAGGTTTACGTCGCTTCCCTGGAAGGATGAAGATTAACAGGTACGTGTACTTAGTCGGAACAATATCAGGGAGTGTGTAAAAACAGGCTACTGTACTGATCACGGCTCGGTATTGATCATAGCTGTGATTCGGTGTAACGTTGGTGCCAAAAATATAGGTAACTTACAGTAAACAGCCGTGCAAGTTACATTTCAGCATTCGTCGTTTATTGGTTAATAGGCATAGGATAGTATACAATAGGATGATGTTTGTTAATTTAATCAATTTTGTGGCTTTGCCATCACAAATAGTGTCGCCAATGTTGGCAAGCAATGCATAAACGTCCTGAATTACAAGCTGTAGCCTGTAAATTTTCACATTAAGTACATTAGTTGGATGCCAACTAATGTATCCTACTGTGTACTTTATTGACTTGGACAGGTGCAATAAGCCCGATCAACACTCCTGATATGTTTAACCCTTTCTTCCGCTGTGTTCCCGACTGGTAGCCTATATTCTCCCTTTATTTCGTAGTGATACAAAATCAAATTGGTGTTTCGTTTCTGTGTAAGATATGTGTCGTACCTGTACTCAGAGCCATGGCTCTGCCTGTACTTGAATGAATAATTATAACCAATCATAATTGCATAATTTGCATGTCAAAGGTTGTAGCTTATGTTTTACAAAATAGTGTAAACTGCCAGCATTTTGTGGTTCTCTACACGTTACATTTATTGTGCAATCAGTTAAGTATAATTCTGTAGACCTACATAACGTTCATATAAACCATGAACATCTAGCCAGTCTATTTCTCCCCTTGGTCCTCTCATGAAGACTAAACTATTCTAAATGTAACTCAAATGGTAAACCAATCATTGTGGTGCGAAGTTTGTGTGTAGTATTAAATAGACGGCTATCGATAATGAAAGCTCTCTCTCTCTCTAACTCACACACACAGCACATCAGTATCATACTAGGCAAGACAGTGCAGTCGTTCTCCTGCTTTTTAGCCTATACTAGCCAATTTGATTTACACAAATTATTTAATTTAGCCCCACTATTAAATTGAAGATAAAAACGCCACTGGTAATGGCTTCAGTATAATTTATCTTTAAATGCAAGTCGCGCTTTGTTTCATTCGTCCCCTTCAGTACGGATGAATGAAAAAGGGAAAGGATGGATGAAACTATACAGTATAAACGTGATTAAATTGTTTATACTATTGTTTTTACTGAAAATGTCTGACAATATATATATTAATATGTAACTGCAAATATATTATGTCCTTTCTTATATTATTAAAAATCATATTTATATTATATATATATATATATATATATATATATGATTATTATTAATAAGAGCCTATAAAATGTTTTTGCTGCACATTTGAAGCATTCCTATGATAGACGTCATGAAATGCCCTCATAGCTATATAGGCATTTAAGATAGGATACATCAGGGACAATCAAACCTCTGTCGTTCTCACTCTAACTAGTTCTGTTAATTCACTATGACACGTTTTAACGAATGCCGTAACATGCAGCATTACCGCATTAGCTGCGGAGCTTAAGAAATGTTTGTTTAACTATCCGGAGTCACTGTTGGGAAGAATTAAACAGTTGTTAAATTCATCCCGACAGTGACTCCGGATAGTTCAACATCAATTGCTTCTATATTGATAAACTCTGACATGGCAAACTTCAGAATGTGTTAAGAAACAGAATAATCTGTAAAAATTATTATTACAATGACACATGAAACAATATACACAACGTGTCATTCAAAAATAATTACTTGTGTGAATTTACTTTCCATGACCGAAAAAAGCTTTTGGGGAAAACTCAGCGACAGTATTACGTATCCACATGATAATTTGCATATACAATCATTGTTGCTTGCTGCATGTACTGACAGAGTTTGACAGATCCAACCTGTATAGGCTCAGAGAAAATCTCTGTTTAATTCGTCCCGGGTCTCCCCTAGTTACTTACGACCATTGGGCTCAGGAGTATTAAGTGTAAACCGTACTACTACAGACATTGTTTCACTAATTGTTTTTCCCCACAACACTATAGTGTAATCTTATTTTTTTGCTATTAACAAGCTGATCCTTCCACATTTCTAGTAGACAGCTACACTGTGTGCACAATCACTAGGAATATCCTTTTATGAGTTACAGGTCACTGCACTGCATCAGCAGTTCTCCTTATAGGGTGGTATAATTATATAATATATATATATATATATAAGGGAGATTTCATTCACCATTTAACAGATTGGCCAAGCCTCAATGTTGCAGCACATGCAGCAAATAAAACATAAAATGTGAAACAATGTGATGGCCAGAAGCCATAGAACCCTTATGGAACCGTATCAATGAATATACTTAGGTCAGTTATTCATTTTATTCATGATTAACAATTAGCAAATGTGCAAGTTATGGTGTCTGCAACATAGCATTTCATGAAGAACAAGTTAAGACAGACAAAAAAAGAAATGTCATTCTGGACTGGCAAATATCCACAATTTGAAAAATGTAATTTTTGCTGTTGTGTACTCAGTTAAAATCAGCACATTTTAAAAAGAAACTGTTCAAAAGTGTAATATATATATCCACAACAACAAACAGAAAACTAGATGTACAGTACATTAGATCTAACAATTTAACGGTCGTCAAGTTGGAAGTACAAGGCGCACGCCTAGAAGCTAAAACATCTTTATTATTATTTTAAGAAATTGCCATCCAAGAAGTTTGTTGTTCATGATTTTTAGTCCATAGTCTTTATATCTGTCCTCAGGATTTTTCCCATATTTCCCAAAATTTCCTCTTGGAATGCTCACAATTCTTAGCAAATAAAGTCCTGATAATGTGGAAAGGTCTTCAGGCTTTTGAGTATTGAATGTTAATGTGTGTTCGCAAGCAATAGTGAGTGTATGTATGTAGTTGTGTAAATGCATGTGTGTGTTTATTTGTGTGTCTGTGTGAGATCAGGAGGCTGCTAGAGCCTTGATCAGGTACAGTTTTTCACCCTGTTCGCTGGTGAAGATTGGGGCTTTTTTGTAGTGTTCCACAAGCTCCTCCATGGAGTTGAACTTACGCTGGCCGATGCAATAGAGGTTTTCCTTCATCTGAACTTTGAAATGCTTGTTCTTGCCTTGAGCTTTCAGAGAGATTGAGAAGTCGTTGGGCTGCAGAGGGAGAAGGGGTAGATATGAAAGTAATTTCAGCACTCAAGTATCTTTTAAAAATGTATTAAAGCCGTACTTCCTAGTTTAGGGGATTATGATGACACCTACATTAATAGGTGGTCAAATATATAAATTTGAAACAAAACAGAAGCCTTAATACCTCATTCATAGGGCTGTGCAATTTTGTCTCCTGACAATCGCATAAACAATGTAATCAAGAAAATTATTATTTTGCACATTAAGTTTTTGCAAGTAAACTCTTATTTTGTCTCGGGTTCTGAATAGCATGCGAACCTTCGCCCTTCTCGGGTTGAAAGTGAAAGTATAAAAGATTTGCCTCACATTTGTTTGTTCTCCGTGAGAAATAATGTTTGTCTGGTAAAGGGATTAGGGAAATCTGCCTCCAGTGGATACTTAAACAATATCTATTATGTACTGACTTGTTTGGAATATCCAGTGTATTATTCCTTTTTTTGTATTATTGTTCCTCTTATTGTATTTGTTTTATTGTTGTTTAAATTTCATTTTACCATTTCACCTCTTCTTATTTTCAACTGTAAAGCACTTTAAGCAGTATGAAAAGTGCTATATAGTTTATTTAATCATGATAATCATAGTAATCTTCAAGTAATTTTTTCAACAATTGACAGTCTTATATATCCTGTTCCTTATATTCCGTATGATCTCATGTCAACATCTAAATGTCTGGAGTTTACTGGTTTCTTTATTGAAAAATATCTTTAGCGTCGGTCAGTCAGCACCTTAAGCAAAGTAGCAGAAAATGCAGACCTCTTTCCATTTCCTCCAATAGCATGTAGAACTTTCATCAACACCTTTAGCCTAGTTGACAACAAAACGCTATATAAAGTAATATCAAATCTCAAGCCATTCACCTGCTCACTAGATCCCATACAAAATGTTTACAATTTTTAACTGCATTGCGGAGGACATACTAATAATTGTCAACCATGTGCTTTACACTGGCACTTTCCATACTATTCTCAAAACAGCCCGTTAAACAGTTTTTGAAAAGGTAACTTTAACACAGTTAAATGATCATGTGTGTGTAGGGTGACCAGACGTCCTGCTTTGTGCGGAACAGTCCAGCATTTTCATCCTTTTTTCCGCATCCCACATATTGAGCCGATGTCCCAGATTTTCAATTTGTAGTTTACTAACACTTTTCTAATATCTGGCATTTGTCCTATGGTTGTAAAGAAAGCAGCGAAGACTGCCATCACATGGCTGTGTTTGATGCCAATCTAACTGCGCAGGTGGGGTAGTGTAACCCGTCTGTCATGGACTTCTCTGCCTACGCCACGCCTAAAGGCCTCAACATACAGATGTCTGACCTCTAAGGTAACACTCGCACGGCGTCACGATGGGAGATGATGAGGGATAACGGCGGTGTGCGATACGGGTGCAATTTAGTCAAATATCCGCCAGGTGGCATCTAAACTTGCAACTTGCGCTTGTCCACAGTACAGCTAGGTGGTTTGTAATGTCTAATCGTTAGATCTTATGGATCTTTGAATCTAGTTCTGTATAAATAACTGATTTGGTGCTTTGAATGGTGTCATCAAAGAACCGGAGATCCATATTATCGGAGTCAGTGTGCCACCGTCACGTAAACAATTATCACTCGTCAATGTGTGGCCTATTAGTAGGGTAAGGCTGTCGTCACTTAGCGAGCGTGCCTTAGTGGCTCATTGGGTTAAGCATTGCACTTATAATAGTGAGGGTTACAGTTCGAATACTGTCCACTACTACATTTAATATTTTTGGCTCATGCTGATAATTATGTTATTGAAATTCAGAACAGTTTGCAAATTAACAAATTAATATAAACTTTTACTCTAAAGACATTGGGAGAATATGATTTGCTTCAGTCTTACTCAATCTGGTGCGTGTCCAATGACTGGAAGATCAGATCTTTTTATCGTTTAATTATTCTTATTTTATTAGTCTACTGTTTACAGTAGGCTAGTATTCAAATAATGCTGCATGTTAAAACTAGTGTTGTAGTACTCAAGACCGGTCTTTTTTAAGATATTAGTCTCGTCTTGGACTCGACCGCATTTTTACTAGGTCTTGTCTCGGTCTCGGAC
>JAODTR010007251.1:0-10370 GCA_025399935.1 Amblyopsis rosae | reverse complement strand
AATGAATATGAGAATTCTACAGGTTGGATTAAATTAGAATGCAGACATTAAACAAGATTAATACTGTAAAGTAACATTTTGACATACAAGGTCAGTTTTGGTACACCTCGGCCTAAATGTCCATGTTAGTTAATAGTGTTATTGAATCTAAACCATCTGGTAAATTATTATTTGTAAATTATTTGTTAATTTACTCACCTTTGTAAACTGTTCTTATATGTTCTATGATGTAAACGTACAGTATGTAATTATAATAATTAAATGCATTAACACATACCCACATTTATCCACATCTTATCTTAAGATCGAGAATCGAAAAGAACCGGAATCGATAAGCAGAATCGGAATCGATTAAAGTCAAACGATACCCAACCCTACTGGAAATGTACACTTTATTTGGAAAAAGGCTGAGCAAATCATGAAATTAATGTTACTGGAAACATCACTGTTTTTGTTGCAGGTACAACAGATTTTAAGCCAGGTCATTGGGTGGGTGTGAAGTATGATGAACCTTTAGGAAAAAATGACGGAAGGTAACACTCTTCTTATAGGTTTTGCATATTTTTTAAATAAGTTACATTGTCACAACTTCCCTTGTTGTGTTCTGTTTCCATAGTGTCAATGGAAAGAAGTACTTTGAATGTGAGAACAAATATGGTGCATTTGTGAAGCCCCTAAATGTTATAGTAGGGGACTTTCCTGAGGAAGATTATGGTTTGGATGAAATATAGGAAGGACTAGGATGTCAATGAGTCAAATGGATTTTTCTGTTTCCTGCCCTGAAATCTCAACTGTGACCTCCACTGTTGTCCATTTAACAAACAGAGGTGAGAGAAGGAGCAGTTTGTATTACTGTAAAATATTATTTTGGACATAAGCAGAATCACAAGATAATTTAGCATCGTTTTCTCTGTGCAACACGTTCGCAAATGTTACAACATAACTATGTTGTGTGTTGGGAATAATATTTTGCAGAAGGTACAAAGAAAATCTGAGACCAACAAAGATTAGGCCGTTATGGATATAGTTTTGGCCTGTTAACCTTGCATAATGGAGTTTTGAAAATGTTCAAACACTCTATTCAGTTATATGCACTTTCCAGTAGCAGTTGTTTCCAACTGAATTGAAAATAGTCATGATTGTCTCAAAATAGGAGTTCATTCTCATATCCATATCGATACCAACAATAATTATTTCTGTTTTCTATTGGCGGACTGTAAATTGTTTCATATTGTTATTTACATCTTTGAGACTGAAAGAAAATTGTTGTAACTGTTCTAATGTATTCAGTGTAGTATATAGAAGATGTGGACATATTTAGGTTGATGATGTAGAAACATCTTTTCCACTTCGTCATAGTTTAATTCTGGCCACTGGGGGGGGGGGGCTTCACACATGTATTGCAATTCCAGTGGGTTATATGCATGTTTGCACCTGTGTTTAGAGTCATTCTTTATGAAGCCAGAGGAAGCTGCTCACCTGTCATAAACATTGTAAGTAGCTAGATAAACGCAGGACACCTGTACATTTAATCAGTTTAAATGTTAGTTTGTCAAATTGAAGTAGGCTGCGAGTAGTAGATCGATTTTACTGTAATTGAATGATGCCAGTGACTGTCGCTGCACACTACCATTTTTATTTTTCATTCTACGTCTGGAATGTCTTACCCCTGTGGTTCAAACAAAACCTTTTTTTTTTTACTAAGAGGGTGCCCACTCCCACATGGTTGAATATCTATTAACTCTACCCCAAACAGCTCTCAAAATCACAGAGTAACCTTTCAACTACACCAGGTCACACTTTCAACAGTTGTATTAGGCATGGCGAAACATTTTGAATACTAAACAGTTCTTTTTATTTTATTTCCAGTATGCCTTTGAAATGTAATTTGCTTTCACTCAAAATGCATTGTCTACATTTACACTACACTAAAGTGCCAGTGTATTTATGTGCCACCAAAGAATAAAAGTCAGTTTGATTTGTGTACTACTACTTTGAGTCTTACAATTGAATAATTTGGTTTATCGAATATGAGCTAACATGAGTACAGTGTTATTGTGGAGCAGATAAGGTAGGCAGTCAGTGCAACCCTGTGGCTTGAACCCATGACCTCCCAGCTGGGTAGAACACCCAGACCACTATATATTAATGATCCTACCCGTGTCTCCTGAGTATGGAGTTTCTCAAAGTGTTTCTTCCACGCCAATTACCTCCTCAGTTGAGGTCAACAGTATCCCTTCCTTACTGTAGACAAAATGGATGGTTCCCCGCTTCACCCTCCTGAGGTTGCGGGCGGTGTTCCAGAAACACTGGTGCCGACCGAAAGTATTTGTCCAGGGCTTCTCCGTACTTCTCCTACACCCGCTTCTGCTACAGCATGCTAAAGTCCCAGACTTTAGTAAATAAAGGCTCGGCGAGACTACTCTATGCCCCTTAATTCAGGGGATCTCAAACTTTTCAGGTCGAGGTCCTCCAAAATAACATTGCCAGAGACTCGCGAACCCCACTATCCCCAGAGGTGGTAAAAGAATTGCCATATTATTATTTGATAGTATTTTAATACAGGCTAGTAGTAGAATACTTCAAAGTAATGTGTAAACTGTACTACAACTAACAATTATGGCTAAACTATGCCATTGTAATCATTTTAAAATGTTAATTCCAGAAAATCATCTTGTGACCCCCTCCCCTTTGTCTCGCAACCCCCCGGGTGGTCCCGACCCCCAGTATGTGAACCACTGCCATAACTGTTTAATTTGTTAGGTCGCTTATGTTGTGTTCATACTGTAGGTTATGGTTTCTTAACTGCTTACAGTAGGCCTAACCAGTTTATGTTCAGGAGGATTCTCCATCCAAGCCATTAGCTGAACTGGCTGGAATGTTCAAAGGTCTCATTTTACCTGTGCCACTCAAATGAAATGCTGAGCTAAATGCCAAATGTATGAACAATAACACTTACACAAATTGTGGTGCATTAATGTGACACAGATTCTCACTAAATTTGTTTGTCATTTGTGTTATCTATTTAGTGTTTTATGTTATTTGAGTTGTGTGTATTCTTGCTTTACAGAAATCAACCATTCCCTAGCCAAAATCCTTTAGAATGAAGATGATTTACAACATAATCGAGAAGCTGCACATTCAAAACATAGCTGCTGGGGATTTTAATACACAGCAGTATTATAATATATATCAGTTTGTTTCATGTTTACAGCATTACTGCCGATCTAGTGTTAATCTATTCTCTGAATTTAGCCTTTGTGTGAATGCTGGGAAAAAGGGGAGCGCCTTTTTGTAATTATTGGCAATCGGCTCAGATTGATGTGCTAATTGGATGACAGGATAAACTGTCATTCTTTAGTTAGTCTCGCAGGTGGCAGCCATGGGACAAATCATCTGCAGTTTCTCTCTCTTCCTCTTCTTTCCCGTCCAGGTAGAATATCTTATTTTGTAGGTATGGTAGGCTAGTGCTCTGATCTGGTTATGGTATAACACCATTTTGGGTGAAGGAGAATGTTAGTCACAGACAAGTGTCAGGGTAGTGAATACTAAAAACGGGACTAATCTCCTTTTTTTTTTAAACTGGCAGATCTGCTCTCATTAACTAGAGGAATATTTATTTCCTGTGAAGTTTTAGTCACTTTTTGGGATAACATCCTACTGCTGTTGAATATTTCGCAATCCTTGCTGTGTTTTGAATACAGTTTTGCACAATATGCCATTAGTTTGTGGTTTGCAGGCTTCAGGCAGTGTTGGGCCTCCATACGCCTTTCTTCCTCCAGGACAACCTCGTACTGTCCACCACTGCTCTGCTGCCATCTCCCAGGAGTCATGAAGTGAAGCTACATTTGTCTCCAGCCAGCGCCTGTAGCCCCTTAAGCAGCACCCCACAACTCTCACGACAGTCCAGTGAAGAGGTGGAATCTATCAACTTTGAAAGTCCTCCCGGGGCAATCCCACTGCCTAGTATCAACAAGGTGAGTTCTACTTGTAGCAACCTGCACAAACCTGCGCTGATCAGCATCTCTATAAGATAGTGTACCGAGACAAACTTATTTAATTTTTTGTGGCAACTCCTGTAGTGAGACATCACATATAGATCATGGAAACTGGATTGTGGGCAGTGCTCTGGATGGATGCATATTTGTCTGTCTATGGATACCAAGCATACGTGTACAGACACACATAACTCTAAAAGTAGGTATTTACAGTGTATGTTGTTTTGGATGTATATTTATATGTCTGTATTCTATGCATGTAAACATAGATGTTAAGATCTACCAATAGGTATTTACAGTGTAGTGCACAGAATATTTTCAATTATTTTATGAAGGGGTTATATGTTTCAGCTTTATGGGTGACTATATTATTGCATAATCACAGCGCTTGCGTTAAAGCCCACCTACCGGTGACCTTACAGCCCATCCAACACGTTTCTCAGTGGGTGTCCTATACGTGTTTAAGTATAGGCCTTGGATGAGCTCATCCATGGTGCAGCGGCGCCGCAGCAACAACAAGGGATTTGTAATATAATCCCCTTAGCACAGTTCTCCTTTTATGACTTGTACATGAAACTAGCTGGTTCTACTGAAGCAGTAACAATGTATATGTTTTTATCCAAATGTACTTTTGACATGCATGTAATGATATTCAGTAACATGTAATATATCCATGTAGCCACAAGGCGGCGCTGTGATAATTTACTGGGTTAACTCAGAGAGAAACTCTTACTTTAGTTATCACCGGAACAGCAGGATAGAAAAAGGTTTTATAATAAATGACGGTTCATCACAACAATGTGTCATTGAAAATGGAATGAACATTACAATGCATACATTCTTTTTTGCATCTAATTTATTTGTATGTTATTCCAGCATCTGATCTCCAATCTGTGCTTGAAAGTTGAACCATACTTTTCAAAATGTATCCATGACTGTTAGCCTAATTATGTAAATTGAATTTACCCTGGCTTTCCCAACAGACTCGTGTAAGACTGTTCAAAAGGCGTCCTCCCACGAGGCAGCACATGTTGGAGAGAAGTCTGGAGCATTCAGGTACGACCTGCCCCTCTAGTGCAACAGTCCAATGGAAGACGGGTGCAAGGTACCAGTGATTGACAGCCCGGTAGAGGAACCAGAATGACGAACAGGAGCTCAACCACAGAACTGGCCCTTAAGAAAGAACTTCAGGACGAAGATCTAGCTGCCATTAGGACAGAACCAGCTTCAGGAGGAAACTATTAGCAGAGATCACGGGAGCAGACCTTTTTAGAGTTTGGACAAGGGACAGCCACATTCAGAGTCTTTCCTGCCGAGCCAATGAAAAAAGGGAGCAACATTGACAACAAGCGTGAGGAAGCCAATCCAGAAGGGAAGCGCTGGCATTTGACGTTCTCTGCAAACACTCACTCAACCTCTCACCCAGTCAACCTTGGTTAAACGAAGTACTTGTACATTTAAATATGTATGAGCTGCTTTCTACTAATGGAAAAAAAACTCTTACATGTTCTATGATGAAAATATATATTACACCAAATTGTTATTAGAATACACTTTTGATGATGATTATAGCATATTGTATCAAAGCTACCGTTCATGAGAATATATTGAATGAATGCTACATGTCTGTCAAAAACTTAATAACTATAGGCTATTGTAGGAAACATTGTCACTGTCGGTTTGACTGAAAGTACTTTTTTTGTTGAAATTATTTAATATTTGGTAATAGATTCCTTCATCTAAACATGTCTATTTTGGCCCATTACATAGACGGCCATCATAATAAACTTGTAAGATAACTCAAATGCAAAGTGTAGTACATCACAATAAAGATCTCTATAATGTGAGACTGTAGCCTAAAACAAATTGAGTATTACATTTCTGTGGTCGACTTCTCCGTCGTTTTGTGCAGTCAGATGATGATGGTGGAAGGATGGGCTCGCATGTGCTATTGTTCTGTTAAGTGACTGCAGACCTCTAAACTATGCCTGCTGTAGGCTATTTTGTTATGTTAGGTTAATGTAATCCCAAATGCAACGCCCCATGAAGGAACTCACCTGCCTGAATAAGGAAGTGTGATCGAACTCATGATTAACTCCAACTTTTGATGCCGTTTCTTTTCATTTGGCTATTCTTCCATGTAGTCTAACTGTCATAAAGTAGGATAGTTTCATTGTGTTTACAATCTGTTCCGGACGATTCCGAGACTAATACCATTCGAAGTTTTACAACGAGCTGGGATAGGGATATATCCCCGTTGCAAATAACAGCAACATGGAACTGGCACGGCTGGAAAATGTAAATGAACAGGTGAGTTTTTACGGTCTTCTATCCGGTCGATAGCATACTACGTACTTTTAAAATATTCGGATTAAACATAATCAAACATCTGTTTAAAAGACCGCTGTTGGCAGCCGTGGCGACCCGAAACACAAACTTGTATTATCCTACCGAACTAATCCCATCTAAATCCCCAAAGTTTAACCATAACACTTTTTCAAATAGGGTGTTGTGTGGCGCACCAAGATCGCCACCAAAAATACAAAATTTCCTTCGGGGAAGTTTATGACATATGCTACTAGCGTATTATCATGTAGGCTGAAGGGAAATGCTACCGTTTATTTGTTTAGTTAAAGACAAATATACATTTATGGCATTTTCTACATCCACTGACTGTGAGTCTACGTGATAACAATATCGAAGTTGTAAAACTTGTTAGCCTGCTATTTGCCCCAGAGAGGGGAACACCCACTCCCATTTAGTTTCATTTAACTTTATTTATTTTTATTTACAGTAACGTATATAGCAAAATAGACATTACATTAGCCATTTTACGTTTGCCTATTTAGCCTCATGTTTTTCGTTGACCCATAGGCGAGAAATGGAGACAGTCCAGACAGAAACTCTCCAGAAGCAAGCCCATTACTGTCCGTTCAGGCAAGTGTTGCTATAACTGAGTTTCTTTTTACTTAAGTGCTTGTTTTCAACATAAAAGCATAGAAGGTCAAATAAACTCCCTTGAAAAATACAAGATTAAGCCATCAAACTATGTGTGGTGTCCCCCACACAGGTTTCTGGGAGCAATGGGGAGATACATCCGACAGTGCACACATCAGAGACCCAGAGCTATTCTACAAAGGTTTTAATATTTTAGGTTTCTATTATTTTGTCAGACAAACTGATTAATTTATTGATACTTTACTATATACTATAAGACAGTGTGTTATATGGTTTCTACTGTGCTTAGAAGAGTTCAGTGTGCCACGCCAGAGATCAGCTAATGCAATTGGTCTTCTGGAAGGTCAGATTATGGATGATCGTCATCTTTATCTTCCTGCTCATCCTCATCGTAATAGTGATCTCACTGCTTTTGTGCACAGGTATTGGAAATGTTTTTCTGTGTAAAACACGTGTGTAGAGGTAATTTAAACTGTCAGCTTAGCTACATACAGCCATATGTCAAATGTAATAAACCTTGAAAGCATGTTTGAAATAAATAAATAAACTGACAATAAACTACACGTTACAATAAAAGGTACCAACAGCTGTTCAAGCACTCCCTAATAAATGCAACGGCTATGTAATGTGATGTCAAAGACACCGGAGTAATGCATTTCAATGGAGGCACAAAGTCTCAAGTGGGCATGTCCCCAATTGCATTTTGCTGTGGAGGCTGACGTAGGCTAGCCTCGCGAGACCATCCTGATCTTGCAAGCTTCAATTTAATTTCGCCATGAGAATCAGTCTGGGGATCCTTACGAGTGAATCAGAGTAGCAATGAATCTGACCAATCAGCGTCGTACTGATAGATGGCTATTGGCGTGGTAGGTGTGCCGATAGCGACTTGAAAACAACAGGCACTCAATTGCCTAATCAACTGCCAAGAGCCTGCCCTTTTCAAACTGTTTCGATGGAAGGTTCAGGCTCTCCAGATTGTCTAACCATCCATCTGGCATGTCAGGTTAGACATATGCAGCAACCAGACAGCTATGTCTACCATGCATGACCTCAAACAAAGTCAATTTACCCTAAAACAGTTCCCTGCAGAAATACCGTCGTGTCCTCAGATTGATTGTAGCTACTAGCTGTAATATACTCAAAATGCCATTAACACAGAGAGAAATAATGGGCAATGTAATGGTGACCTCTTTCTGATCTGCATAAAGGGTGAAAAGTCCCTTCACTCTTTACATCATATCGAACGTGGAAGTGGACCCTTTCTGTATTCCAGTCTCTGGTGATGTGTTTTTGTTGCTTTGACATGTTTAGGAAAATCTGAGTTTTGAATGCAGGATATGAAAGTAAAATAACTATTACTCATTGTTGATCTGTGAAAAATCTGTTCTATTTAATCATACTGTAACACAAGAGGCTCATGTTTACTAATAATATAGCCATATAGTATGCTGTTATGAGATTGTTGGTAAAAATAATATTTTGGCTTATGATTTTAAGACAAATAGGTCATTCTTAGGAGTCTGTGTATACTTTTATATGTTGCATATTGATAACATGATGTATTAAATTACAAATGTGGAAAAACATTTACTCATTCATGCCGTTGCACAATTAAGGAATTGATACAATATGAATAGATACGTGTTTCATTAATTTAAAGGTTGTAACTCAGTTCCTTATTTGTCCAATTCCAGTAATTCACGAAGATGTGGATGAAGAGTATGATGTTTCATCATTTAAGATCCCTCGATTCTTCAATGGAAGTTTCCAACTGTCCAATCAGATGTTCACAGCAGAGCTTCTCTCTCCCTCATCCAGTCAGCACCAGTCATTATCCACACAGCTTCAAGAAAAGGTTTGACTAAAGTTGTTTAGATTATTTGCAATGATCCAATTAGCATTCATAATTATTACATTTTATTCCTCATTACCCCACTTCAGTTAAACTGCTTATTAGCGCTTTGATAGTAGCAAAATAATTCCTGTTTCTATTTCCGTTGTCTGTTTCTACCTGTTTGCTACCCCTCCAAGCTGGCTGACATTTACAGGGCATCCCCTGCCTTGGGCCGATACTTCTCCAACACTGAAATACATGCTTTTAGGTAAATACACATTGTGTCTTCCACAGTAGGGATTTTATACCAACTAGAATAGTGTATAGTGTCGTATACAGTAGAACAGGCAAGAGATGTCAAGGTTAATCCATCATAACAAAAGAAAGATTTTAATTCAGCCTCTTGGAAACAAAGAATATTCAATATAATCACAAATGTGTCTGCATGTATGCCCTACAGAAATCACTCAGTCATTGCGGAGTACCAACTTCAATTTCTCATGCCTGTGGAGCACATTGAGCTTGAGAAGTTTACACTTAGTCGGGAGGTGGTGTACAATGTTTTCAGACAGTCCCTTTATGACCAGGACATGGAAGAGACACTTTACATTGACCCTGCTTCGCTAAGAATGCTCTGAACGGTGAGAAACATTAACTGCACATGTTTGAAGGGTATTGCAAACCACTTCCACACCAAAACAAATCTGGTTTATTGATGTTTAGTTTGTTCTTTGCATCTCACATTGATGCAATACATCAATGCAATGTCTGTGTGTCTCCTGTCTGATGCCATGTGTATGAAAACGTATCTCATGCGGTATTATCACAGTGTAAAAGTACAGTGATCAGAAGCTTGGTGACAAATGGTGTATACTTTGTGTAAGAAAACCCTTCACCAAGTCATAAAATGTAAACGTTTTTACATTTATAGAATTCAGCAGCTAGGTATTATCCAAAGTGACTTACAACATATGTAAGTAATAGCTGACTAGGCCATGGACTAGTCATCAGAAGTACTGTAAATGCATTATGATGACATCAGCAGTCAATGGGGTTAACTTAAGTTATTTTTTGTATGTCATCATTCATTTTTATGTAACATTGATTAAAATGGGTCACATTTCTGACCTTAATCATGGTGTTCTTTATGTAGTTAAACAATTGTTGATGCAAGCCAAGTGATATGCTGTATATTGGGGGTGAAGTGAGTTAAGGTAGTTCATTCATTATTTTATTAATGGTATCTAATAGGTAACCTATTAAATCTGTTTTCTCTAATGAAATACCCTGATAAAATGTGCATATTAATGTTACAAATTTTCATGATTTTAAGTTGTTGGCCTACTCACTAGCTCATTTCCCATGTTTTCTTTGTATAATTATGTCATACTGTGTGTTTCATACATGTATATTTCCACTCTCATTTCACATTATGTTTTACCTTCATAATAAACACGTTTATGCTCTCCTTCACTGCCCGTGTAGTTTAATCCTAAATGGAAATACAGCTGCAAGCAGCCATGGACGGGCCTAGCCCAATCAGAAACCGCAGCGGCACCAAAGCCGCCCGCCAACCTCGG
>JAODTR010007250.1:0-10370 GCA_025399935.1 Amblyopsis rosae | reverse complement strand
TCGTCACAACGGTGCGGTAAAGCGATTGCAATACCGCTCCCGCTGCTCCGATTCTCCGGCCAATCTCTCGCTCCATAATCCCCTCACTCGCGAACAAGACCCCGAGGTACTTAAACTCCTTTACTTGGGATAAGGACTCATTCCCCACCTTTTAAACATGCATCATGAAAAGGGGGGGTTCTCGGCAAATCCCCTTTCTGAGAAACAAGGCAAAGCGCAGAGCAGTGACACATCTGGCCTGGGCAGCTCCTGGTTCAACAGCTCCACTGACCACCAGCAACTTTCTTATTTTAAACTTGGGTTCAGGCGAAACGCAGTGACAGACGAATACAAAATTACATCCCAGGTTCTTGGGCTGGGGATCAATGGCAAGGTTTTGGAATGCTTTTGCAAGAAAACTGGAGTGAAATGTGCTCTCAAGGTTTGTGCGTGCACGAATCTTTTGTGCACTTGCACCATTTAGCAGTTGAATATATACAGCCTATATGGAAGGGCACCAACCATCAACAATTTTGTAAACATTTAATGTGTTCACTCATTTAATGCTCGTGGGATTTTTTTAACATCCCTGTACAGTATCCCGTGCCCTTCATTTGGAGTTAGTTTTTTCCAATTTACTTTATAGCAAAATAAAATAAAGCATATTTCTTTATTACCTTTCCAACATATGACCACATCAACTCATATACAGTAAAGTATGTCATGCATATTAAATGTGCATGTTATTCTGTGAATTGGAAAAGCATAGTGTAAACATATTGTGTGGTAAACACATACAGTATTTCAAGCACTTTTAGGTAGATCGAGGGAACACGCATTACAATAGTACAATAACTATTTACAGTATTTATCAGTGAATATATAAGATGTATAAATAAAAATTATGATCAGTAACAACAAGGCCTTCTCAAAGTGTCTTGCTTGGACACACACAACAAGAGTAATGGGGTGGATGAGAATTGTGGGCTGTATTTCCCTTTCGCACCTCTATCCAATCCGGACACAGACACAGACACACACACACACAACCCACCATGTTAAAATACATGTATATCTGAAATAGAAGCACATATTCTCAGGGAAAACATTCAGCTAATGAATGAATATAAATTAATGATGTTATGATGACTTCATCATGAGTGATGTAACATCTGGCTTATCATATTTGTGTACCTGCGTGCAGATATTCAATTATAGATACATATATTATGTGGAGAAGCCACACTTTAAAAATATTGACATTTATAATAAAGAACATGGTATATTCAGGGATATTTTTCCATATGTGTAAACTATAATAACCTATAAAAAAATACCTTACTTATTTGCTGGATTAGCCTTTTTCCCAAGGATTACCAAGGGCCTACCTATAAGAATAATTAGAAATATACATAATTCTAGTTTTCTCCTCAGTTTGTGTGTGAAATGACCCTTGTAACAACATTGAAAGTATACATACCCATCTTGAAGTGTTTTGTAGGGTTCTGGAGGTGCTGCATTGCAATGGAGCAGTGTACTGTTACCTGTCGGCTGCATGTAGTGCATTACTGCATTAGCAACTGCTAACTGATCCAATTGTGTTTAATCATGGTGTCTTTTGACTCTTCTCTCATGTAGATTCTCTATGACACTCCTAAAGCCAGACGAGAGGTTGAGCTACATTGCAGGGTATCTGGGGGTCCGTACATTGTGCACATTCTCAACCTGTACGAGAACATGTACCAGGGAAAGAAATGCCTCCTTATCATTATGGAGTGGTGAGCATTAACCAGATCAAACTGTTCAGTGTTACGTTCTGTCTGTAATTCTGCAATACACAATTGTACTTTTGTTAAAGGCTCAACTCCATCCATCCATCTTCTCCCGCTTATCAGGAGTCGGGTCACGGGGCAGCAGCTCCACTCATTAGTACAATATTAAATAAGGTTCATAAATTAACCCGTCTAACCTTTATATTTATCTGCCATTGACTTATAATGTTTCTTAAGGACATCTAACTTATCTATAAAGCCATCTCCACTGGCAAATATAGTGGTTTTTTTTTCATCCAAAATATAAATATTTCTTTCTGTAGATAAACAATACTATTTAATTCTATAAATCAATGGTGGATGTAAACACAGGGTCATTTGTACATTAAATACTTATGTAAATGTAATTCAGGAAGGGAAGTTCAATTATGATGTAAGTCACAATGGCATGTTTTGTTGTCTCCTAAATACTGTGGTGGTTCTGGTTCTGGTTTGGTTGCCAATAGTCCCCAAGCTGAACCAGTTCTTCAATGTTATTGTTGTTCTTCTCCCAGTATGGAGGGAGGGGAGCTCTTTAACCGCATACAGGCTAGAGGGGACCAGGCTTTCACAGAACGAGGTGGGTTTGAGCTTAATTGTTCCCCATGGTTCAATGGTTTCTATATCGAGGCATTTAATGTCAAAATGCTCCTATTTTGTCCATTAGAGGCATCAGAGATCATGAGGGACATTGGCACCGCTATTGAATACCTTCACAGCATGGACATTGCTCACAGGGATATAAAGGTGTTGCTATCAAAATATATCATGCGATGCCTGTTGAAAGATTTGATCTCAACTCATGAAGTTTTTTTGTTTGCTTTACTCATTAACTCACACACACTCACGACAGCCTGAGAATGTACTGTACACCACAACGGAGAGTAACGCCACACTGAAACTAACTGACTTTGGATTTGCTAAGGAGACAACCTTACACAACTCCCTCCAAACCCCCTGTTATACTCCATACTATGTCGGTGAGTATTAGCACTTATCTTTATCTGACAGGGTCAATTAATGTGGCATGAAACTAATATTGTACCTGTTACATAACCGTTTATGTAGTAATACTGTGGTTATTGGTGTTGTTGGTTATCATAAGACCATTCATCCTCATTTCCCCCTTTTCATGCTTTACGTGCGCTTTACCAGTCTGTGTACTTGTGTGCTTGCCTTGCATTACACTATTGGGCATGTTCATTCTGTTCATCTGTTCAGCCCCAGAAGTGCTTGGGCCAGAGAAATATGACAAATCTTGTGACATGTGGTCTGTGGGCGTAATCATGTACATTCTGTGAGTATTATATATGTCTGTAAGTATGTATCCCTGAATGTTCCATGTGTAGTGTGTACATGTGGACTAATAATACAGTGTGTGATATTATTTTCTTTGATTGTTTTGTTCCATTCTCTTCTAGGCTGTGTGGCTTTCCTCCATTCTACTCCAACACGGGCCAAGCCATCTCTCCTGGCATGAAGCAGAGAATCCGGATGGGCCAGTATGAGTTTCCCAACCCAGAGTGGTCTGATGTTTCTGAGGAAGGTACATGGTATACAATAGTAACTACAAATCCATAACTAAAACAATACAAACAATACATTTCATTAAGATGAATCGCATTTACAATTCACATTTCATTGCACACCTGCACAACATTTGATACAGAAAACAAAAATTACAGTAATTGCCTATAGATGACCTTGAGACTAAAGGGATAGTGTATTTATTAATTGTGTTTGGTCATTCCTGTTTATGTAGCCAAACAGCTTATTGTCCAGTTACTGAAGACCGACCCTAGTGAAAGGATGACCATTGGACAGTTTATGAATCATCCCTGGATCAGCGTGAGTGAACATTTACTCTGTAACTGTTGTCCACCTCTTTCTAACTCGTATTTTATATTTATGTGTGTGCTTGTTTGCGTATTTTAACTGCAGCAGTCAATGGTGGTCCCTCCAACGCCCCTCCACACCTCTCGTGTTTTGACAGAGGACAAAGAGCTGTGGGATGATGTTAAGGTGATTCCAGAGGGGCTTTCTATTTATGTTATGAGAGTGTCCACTAGGTGGCGGTAACGCACCATTTGTACAAGGCAAACTTTTCTGTTGCGTTGGTTCTAACAGGAGGAGATGACTTGTGCTTTGGCCACCATGCGTGTGGACTACGACCAGGTGAAGATCAAAGATTTGGACACCTCCAACAACGCTCTCCTCAACAAGAGACGGAAGAGGCCTGCTCCTGGGGGAGCAGAGCCGGTTGAAGAGGGAGAGGGAGGCAGTAATGAAGGAGTAGGAGGGGGTGAGGAGAAAGTGGTTTGTAACAGTCATTGACATGCAGGGTTGGCTAGGTATAAATGTAATCCATTACAGTTACTAGTTATCAGACTAAAATTATAATCAATAACTCATTTTTGGATTATCTGCATGTAGCAACATAATATGAATACTTTACATAATTTTTAGATTACTTGCCTAAACATTTTTCTTTGAAATACCATCCAAAGCAATTTACTGCATTGGGGCAGCACATCTTTCTGTTTTTGTGATCGTTTATGTTGCTCAGATTAATAAAGTAGGACTTCATTTCAATTATTCATTGGCGCTAATAAGGGAACAGCCGGTTGTTTTATGCATTCTTCTTCTTGTGCAACCAAACGTCCTAGAAGTAATCATCAAATTTGTTTGAAATACTTGTAATCTGATTCCACTATTTTAGCTGGTAACTGTAAAAGATCACCTGTAAAGGATTACAGTTACTGTTACTTCCCAACCGTTTGACATGTTAACTATCTATAAAGCCTGTGCAAATGTTTTCCAGCTGGTAGAATATGAGGAGAGAGCACACATCCATTTACTCCATTATTTTCTTTATAGTTTTCTTGCTCTTTATATCACTAACACAATGGTCAATGGTGTTATTCATTTTGACTGCAACATGTTTTGAGTCATTAATGTTTTTTAACTGTTTGTCACTTTTTGCACATTAAATAAATGGTATAATTTACCTTAATATCTCCATAATTTATATTTTAAACTACATTATTGATTGCTATTATTGGTCTGTGGGTCAATAGCAGTAAAATAAATTGATAAATAAATAGTAACCAATGTTGTGTAGTGAAATATTCCAAAATCATTTAGCTAGTCCAACCAATCAGGATATCAAAAATGGCCATACAATTAATAATCGGTCTATTTGGTGTATGGTTAGCAAGTAGGCATTTTAAATGCTAATTCATTTTTAACAATATCTGCTTGGATAATTGTGACACACACACACCACAGGCAAATGAAGTTCAGGCAAATTGAGATGATGTTTTGAATATGCTATAATACAATGCATCATTGTGATCGCTCCATCCTCTCTACTCTCTCAGAAATCCACTGGAAGGCTCTGTATCCTGTATCAATGAGATTCACTGTGGGACAATAATGCGCACAACTTTGATGGCGTATTATGTTGATAGTGAATATAAAGCATCATAGCCCTGGTGATAAGCCCATACTGGCTGTAAATGGCTTGTATTGAAGGGTTTACTTTTTTAGGAAGTAAAACATTATTTAAATTTTTCTTAATAGCATTGTGTTGGCTTTGCTAAACCGAACATATGGTTGGTTTGCAGTCTTAAACAGTGGGTCTCAGCCTATTTAGGCTTCTTTATCCAATTTCAATATCTTCCAAACCCAAGTACCCCTATCAGAGTAGAAAACGTTGTCCCTCGAATAATATAATATAAATATAGGATTTGGCGTGCATTACACTTCAAAGGTCTCTAATATAGAATATGACTAAATTGCACAGCAGTAATAAATGAGCAATAATAATCCATGTGATGGCTCTCCACATATTAGTGACAGTATTCACAAATAAGTGACTATACTGTTTTCATGATTATTCTTTAGCTGTTTTTAACTCCTGAAACTCCTGTTTGAGAAACACTGGTCTAAATTGTCAATAAATGAAATGAATGATGTAATATAATGGTGTTATGTTGCCAGCATATAGACACATTGTCCACTGAACACATTTGCATGAAGTGTCAGTGGGAACATAGTTTTGCATACCAGAAGAAATACCTTATTATTTGCTCTGATAGTGAGCATATTAGCATAGCATGGTAACCTTGGGCTGAAAGGGACAAGCATCAAATACAGCTTGCTGAAAATAAATGCTGAACAGCAGGGAGTGAGAACATGACATCCAGAGATGATTGCAAACTTGAGCTGATGAGTAGCCTGCTATGTGCACATGAAAGAGGCCTTCTTGCTATGCTTCTGGAACCCCACTGCAAGGTCAGTCTGGTTCATTACATTTGCCAAAGCAACTGCATTTCAAACTCTGTATATGTTTACTCCATCTTTTTCCAAACGAATTGATGCTGTATTGTTAGAAGTATCCTCAAAATATTATTGTTGAATGAAACAATATAATAATAAGCAGACCTTTATATGGACATTATAGCAGTATTATGCAACCTAGGTTGGTTTATTGCCAGTCATTATGGGACTTTCCCTTTACTAATTATTTCAGATGAAACTGAGGAAATCATAATTTTATTTAGGGATGGCACAATCCAGTTTTTTCAGTCCCGACACGGATACAGATACCGGCACTTTGGGTATAGTACCAATCCGATTCCTGTGTTAAATTAAGTTTCAAGTTAAATTGGAAAGTAAATGACAGAAAATCTCTATTTTAGGACTTAAATGCATTTTATAAACCTGCTGCTGATAGTGCGGCCTAGGTAGGTTAGACATGGATGATGCTTGACAGTAGACCTACGTGTGTAAATTAATTTAATTGGATTAGCCCAATGGATCGGTTACAACTATGCAATTGTCAAGGACACCGATCCAGCTATTTAAATCAGTATTGGACCGTTTTCCGATCTCAGTATCGTATCGGTGCCACACTCTTGGAGTTTCAACAACCTTGCAAACCAAAGTAACAACCTTGATACATATATATGGTAGTGTCTATTTCATGTCTGATTCCATTTGTGCTGAGTATTACTGGATATAGAATTACTAATTTTAATTCACAAATTGTGTTTGCTTATTTTGATATCTGTGGGTTTATTAAAGCTTTTAGCTTCTGCTGTAGTGCAGCTACTGCTAGCCAAAAACATGGAGTCTGAGAATCACAGCTGGAGATGTTGCAGTTGTGGTGTGGTCTGTCTTGTAGAGGATTATTCCATGAACTCATACTTTCTACGACTCTACTGTGTCAAAGTAAGTATATAGTCAAAACTATAGAGCATATACAATATATATTCATGTGTGTGTGTGTGTGTGTGTGTGTGTGTGTAAAGTAAAGGTAAAGGTGCTTTTATTGTCACATACATACATGTATGTAAATGATATTGTCCTCCCAAATTCATAAAATCATTGTGGGTAAAAAAAATTATCATATACAATAAATAATGGTTTTTATTATTTTCATGGATTTTACCTAGTTTTCCGTTGTTTCTTATTTCTTTTTGTTTAATTTCATTTGTTCCCTTCATCCTTTGTTCAAATGTTTTTAACTGTAAAGGACGTTGAGTTGCACATTGCATATGAAAGGTGCTATACAAATAAAGTTTATTATTATTATTATTATTATGCTCATAGCCTTATTATCCAGTTTCTGTGTGGGTGTGGGGAGGGGGGGTTGGAGGGTGAGAACAGAATGGAAGAAGACAGAGAGGACAGCAATGTTGAGAGAGACAGAGAGGTAGTGGGGCCTGTTCTATGTTCTATGGAGGATGTTTTTCTGTCATCACGCCCAGACAATATAACCAATATTGATTTTCCTTGTGGTCAGAAAGCCAAGTTAACCTGGGAGCAGGAGCTGTATGCGCCATTTAAATACACCACAGCATGCACCTACTTCCACACTTTCACTTCTGATGTAAGTTATAGTTGTTACTCAAATTGTGAACTTCATACAGCCCGTAACGTATTGAATCAATGGTTAAATATTCAGTATTGTATATTTAGACAATATAGACATTAATTTACTAACTCTATTGCAAATTGGATAAATAATAAAATGTCTTTACTAAGCGTATTCAAGCACCATCATGAGCAGACAAACATTGTGTTTGAAGCTGACGTTGGGCTAAGCTAATGACTGGCTGTGTTGACACCATGCTGGTACAGGATGGCCAGGCGGGCCTGAACTTTGCAGATGAGACGGAGGCAGAGAAATTCCATGCCGCGGTGGAAATTATCCAAAAATCCCAAGGTTTGGAGAACACTGCATGACACGCATCACAATGGATTTCTGTGGGCGCTCTCTTTTCGTGCATACAGACCGTTGGCACATTTCCCCATTGTATTTTTTCATAATATTTGGGTTTATTACACAATATTGCTGGACTTGTTAATATATAATATATTTAGTTTAATAAAGATAATCAAAGAGAAAATAAATCAATAATACTCTAAAAGCATTCATTAAAATTGAAGAAATAATCTCATGACCCCAATAAATAACCCATTAAATGCCCTGACACAGTCTGCATTACCAACACTTGTTCTGCTTCTCAGAGAACATTAGGCCTGAGAAGGCCGATCCTGCTATGAGAAACCTGTTCAGTTGTACAGCACTCGGTGAGAGATGCCTGAAGGGAATGGAGACCGTGAAAACAGAGAACCCCATAGGTAGTAGATGTCCTGATTGTCATGCACCGTCCTCTTCATGTTTAGGCTTTGTGTGTATGAGTGTCACCTTGTAATGTATCATTACAATGCCGTTTCTCCACCTGTAGCAGACTGTATCTGAAGTATAAGCTCAACACTATACCTGGTGGCTGATTCAACTCACACTATAACTTTAAATACCTTCCAGTAGCCATAGACTATGTAAGTAATAAATGCTGTATTCTTGTGTATTCAACAGGATCCACCTGTCACACATTTCCCAAAGATGCAGCAGCTTCATTCTCCTTGTTTTTGAGAAAAGGGCCCCTGCCACCTATACCCACCACCATCACACACCCAACCACCTCCCAAAAGCCTCTCCCTCCTTGGGCCCCTTCTCCCCCATTAGTGCCTGCCCCTCTTGCTCCAACAAGGATCAAAGAGTGTCAGTTTAAAACAGACCTAAGACCTTAGGACTCTGCTCTGACATTATTCACTATTCAATAAGTATGGGTTAAGAAACATTCACTTATATCCAATTGTGCTTGATAGGTGGACAGAGGACAGATTCACGTGAGTGATGCATTCAAAAAGAAGAAAAATCTGGAGACCACAACTGTACTAGCCTTGCGAGACCAACCTGATCTCGCGAGCTTCAGTTTAATTTCGCCGTGTGACAACAATTCCTCTGGCATGTCAGTTTGCAAAATGTACCGGAACCACATCAAAACTTATCCTAACATGTAGGATAATAATAGCCTACAACACACAACAATAAATTAGCAACTTAAACCTATTCCACAGTGTCACTTATGTAACCATAAGCGTCTTCATCATAGAACACAGCTTTTCATTTCTATAAATAATTTACTAATAAAACATCAAGGTTTGGTTTGCGCAGATGCAAGATTGCGTTCATGATTTAACGTATTTTATCCTGCCAATGAAGTTTGGCCGATTCAATTGTTTGTCTTGCATTACCAGTATAGCGAAACATCCCTTTAACTGTACGTGCTGAGAGCTCTAACTCCGACCGCTGTTTGGAGGCTCGTCCTATGCGTACGACGTGCATCGTGTGCTCCTGTTGACTGTCTTGAGTCTACGGTACTTCATTCATTTCTGCCTGGGCTGCGACGATCTCGCCCAAACGCTACTGGGAAGAATCGCCTCAAAGCTGGACAATGAGAGGTTCTTGCCACGCAAGGAATACGCGAGAAAGAGCAGGTAGGTTTATGTATACAATGAAGTTGACGTTGTTGGGCAGTGTGGTTTGATTGGACGTGATGGGGGAGTGCCTCGCTAGCTGTCCGAAGTAAACATGCCTCGCACGTAGGCACGGAGTAGTCTTTTAACGACACTGTGTAGTGAACTCAGGGTTGGTTCAGGGAAGAAAAACGCTAGTTTAACCTTTTGGGTAAATAACGAATTAGTTTTTATCAATTCAGCAAGTTATTTATTCGTGTTTGACTGCCCAATGTTAGCACTGGATCGTACTGCTTAGCTAAGCTAGATAGCTACATCAGTAATGTTGTGAAGTGAATCAAACACTAGTAAACACTAGTACCGTATTTGTTGTAGGACTCCTCGTGATACCGTATGCACGTTTTTCAAAAGGCTTACATTTGACTCGAGCATATTCTCTGTTAAGGGTTGTATTACATTGTGGGATATAGCATGTAATGCATGGACATTTGACATGGACAATGTGATAGGATCAAATTTAACTTCATTTGAGAGGAATAGGGTTCAAACGTTCATAGTTATGTGGTTCAAACATGTCAGCTATCTTGGTATCATGTTAACTTCCATCCATGGATTAATGCATTGTGTGCTCTATACATCTAACTGTATATTATTAGAACAAGTAACGTAAACCCTCTCCGGGAACCATCACCTTATCGTGGTGGAGAGGTTTGTGTGTCCCTATGATCCTGAGAGCTGTGTTGTCTG
>JAODTR010007249.1:0-10371 GCA_025399935.1 Amblyopsis rosae | reverse complement strand
AAATCTGGTGCAGTCCATGAGGAGATGCACTGCAGTACTTCATGCAGCTGGTGGCCACACCAGATACTGACTGGTACAGGGACACATTCTATTTCTGTTAGTCACATGTCGTGAAATATTTTTAGTTCATGTCTTATGGTGTTGACTCTAAGTGTTCATACAAATATTTACACACATTAAGTTTACTGAAAGTAAAAACAGTTGAAAGTCAGACGACGTTTCTTTTTTTGCTGAGTTTACATTCAAGCTGGACGAAGGGTGACAGTATAAATTTAATATTTTTGGAATGTTTACACAAATATTCTAAATTCAGGATCAAAGCAAACATGTTCATCACGAACGTTCGCCACTCCACCAATTCTGAACGCATCTCTGGTTCTGAGATGATTCGCTAATAGGTCAACTTAGAGTTACTTCAATTAATTGTTTTCTTAAAGTTGCATTCAACTCTTGAGTTTGCTTCATTATTTCTACAAATATTTTAGTAATTCCATATAAGAGACAGCTGGCCTAGTTGATTCCTAATGAGGAAGAATCCTGCAGTTTACCAGGCTGGTGAGATTCAATAAAAACAATTATCTGTCTTTATGCAAGATTCTAATCATTAGCCTGCATGGCTACAGCCATCGCTAATGAGTGGTTATATTAGCTGGTGCAGTGACAAGTCCAAATGAAAGCCAGTGGGTTGTGTGGTGGTTTGACTTCATGTCTGTCCAAGGAGATGAGAGGATGTGGCATATCGCTTTGGCACTCTGACATGTTCTTCAGTCAAAAGAAAAACAACTGATAAACAGAAATGTGGTTTGATTCTGGTGGGCAACTCAAGATACAATAAAAAGTTCAAAGACTTAGGTTTACAGTTTATCTAATGTACTAAATATACTCACAAATTCAACACCCCATACCCCATATATGTATATTGTAGTCAAGGACGACAGTCAGTTCTAATATTTAGACAACAAGTGCCAGGAGTGGTCCTCCCAGTAAAAGCTGCTCTACAAATGTCTTTGTTCCCCGTCTAAACGCCTGGTGCCGTGCCTACACAAACAAGCTAATGTATCCTGATACTGGGTGGCAGATAAGCACAAAGGCACTACGTGGAGTTTGACTATTGCCGTTTTTATGTTATTTTAACATCTAATTAGTTTTTGGATGAATAGAAGGAAGGAAGGAAGCCTGTTTATAGCTGTCCCTGACCTTGAACACCCCAGCAGGTTTCTACATAAAGAGGACATTACATCACTTCCTGCAGACCAGTAAATCCTAAACAGGCAAAAACATACATTCGAACGTTTGCTTAAATCCTTTCCCCCTATGTATTGTTCTAAGCTCGTTTATTTTTTCTTTATTTAATAATTCCTACCTTTCTCATAATGATATATATATATTATATTTAGTCGTAGTTTTACTCTATTCACCTGCTCCCATGTAACACAGACACATGGCGTTTTAAGAAGTAAAAAATAAAGTCACATATCTACAATATAACCTGAATTCACAATCCCACTAGCTTCATTGTGCGTTTCGTCTACCAACTACAGCCCTGGGAATGCCGTTAGATGTAGAACTGGTGCGACGCGAGGCTCTCCATGAAGGGCCTGACCAGGTAATCTGTGGAGAAGTAGAAGATCAGGCCGAAGGTGATGGAGATGGGCAGCGCGGGGAGAGCCTTCTTAAATATGGCCAGGAGCAGAAGAGTCAGACACAGCCCCTGTACACACAAGCACAGGCCACATAGTACAGTGTAGACAGAGAGACTGGAATAACAGGATTCAGTGGACGGCACTTTGATTTCTTTCCAAGCAAGTCAATGGGGAGATCCATGGATTTCACCATAATATTGCCCATTATTTCTCTCTGGAGGTGTTGACATGTATTTTGAGTACATAAGTACCTATGATCAACTGCGTTTTGTTATGGGGTACATGTACTTTGTTCCAGGCCATGCACGGTAGATGTAGCGGTCTGGGCGCTGCCTACGTCAGCCTCCACAGCAAAATCCCCGTACACACAAACAAGCACTTGTGCTATCACAATGATAGACACACAGCACTAGCTAGGAATAGCTTGGTAGTCTTGACTACAGTCCTGACTACAGCTAGCATGGTAGTCCTGACTACAGTTACCGTGGTAGTCCTGACTACAGTTAGCGTGGTAGTCCTGACTACAGTTAGCATGGTAGTCCTGACTACAGTTAGCATGGTAGTCCTGACTACAGTGCTAGCAGTTAGCATGGTAGTCCTGACTACAGTCAGCACGGTAGTCCTGACTACAGTGCTAGCAGTCAGCGTACTGCATGTAGCAGCACATGTACAAGCAGTGAGTCGTACTATGAGGATGGCGACAAAGCAGGCGAGGGTGGTGTTCCAGTCCGCTCCGGCCGCTGCCGCCTTCCCCACCAGGACGCTGTAGAAGATGAAGTCCCCTAGGCCCAGCTTCACGCCTCCTTCACGAGAGAGAGAGAGAGAGAGAGAGAGAGAGAGAGAGAGAGAGAGAGAGAGACCATGCTCATTTTGTGTACAAATTAAAACAAAGCAGTGAAATGTAAGGGCTGATTAAACTGTCTTGTCTGTGTCGTGTTCTGCACAACAAAATGTCTTGTTCTGCACAAAACGCACCAACACATTTGGTAGGCTACGTCTTGCTACAGTGTGGAGATTGAAGAAAAGACAAAAGGCACGTTATGGCTTCAGGCTATTCGAGGGACCCCAACAGCAAATGTAAGGAAGGAAGAAAGAAAGAAAGAAAGAAAGAGAGAGATGCCTTCACACAACTACTTTTACTTTGCTGTATTACACTAGTTTTGTATTCCAGTCAGATGCAGACCAGAGGCTTTATGTTAGGTCTTGCACAGCTAAAGGCTTGGTGATCGATCTGGTTCCTTCGCTGTGTTTCAGTCAGATGCAGGAATATATTACACATTATTAACAGAACAAGCAGCTGTTCTCGTACTTTCATCCTCATCCAGGTCTTCAGCGGAGCGAGATCGGGAGACTCCAGACGTCTCTTGTGTCTCCTCAACATGCTGGTGGCCCACCTCATCTGACACACACACACACACACACTCTCTACAGGTAATCATCTTTAATCAAGGTCAACGGTATCTTCCTCGTTAGCAGTACACCAATGAGTAAGATTGTCCACTATCCTCCAACACACTTTTAATATATAATAATTGTAACATTGTATTTACATTGTGTGCACATTGTACGCACAAGCACACACACACACTTTGAAATTACCTGCATATTTAAAATATTAATATATAATAAGTCAATAAAAATGTAATAATTAAGATATTAAAACTATTTTAACCATGCATGGTAGATGTAGCTCTCTGGGCGCTGCCTACGTCAACCTCCTCAGCAAAATTCCGCTGGTGACACGCCCACGTAAAGGTACGGTCGGCTTTGCAAGCTAAATGTAAACGAATCAATTTTTTGTCAGATTCAACAAATATCTCCTCGCATTTTTATATTTCACCGTTCTCCGCGCGTGTTGAAAAAAGAATCCGATACTTCCACACGGCCCTGGCTTTGTAAGTAGGAACATAAACAAAGTGGCCAACACCGCTCGTATCAACAGAGCCGTAGCGCCACGCTTTGCTTCACGATGCGTTTAATTACATGTGTGAGACGCCGCCGCGGAGCAATACTTGATTTGAGCTTGAAGATGGCAAGCGTTCTCGAGAATTACTAACACTGCCTTTAAGAGCCCGGGCGTTCCATTTTTACCCCATTGAAAATCATTACAATGCTTCATCTTGTTAAATAAACTGCTAACCCATTCTCTCTGTAATAGGTTGTTAATATTCCTACCTGTGTAACTGGGCTCCCTGCTGCCAGATGGACTGGCCATCCCAACCATCCAAACCATGGCCGCTGGACACACACACAGAAAGACACACACAGAGTCGTGAACCATAGCTTTAGATATCCGTATCATTCTCAACACTCGCATCATCCCTGTCTTCATAAGTGCAGAAAATAATGAAACTGATTTGCCCAGTGAGGATGTCAAGGAGGCTCTTTGTTTTGAATGATATTCTAATAATAATCTGTTGAAGTGTCCTGCAGAGTTCCCACTCTAAATCAAGTGTAAAATTAGCTGACTAATAATCTGAATTTCCATTACCTATATTAATAAAGGGCTATAGAATGCATGGTAACAAACAAACCGACCATTAATATTGTATTTTGCAAAGGTAAAGTTGAAGTAGAAGTTGTTATATTAGGTTTGTAAGCAGCGAGGAGACCTCCTTATGTGGAGGGGGGAAGGGTCTAGGGGTCCTCCCCCAGAAGATTGATATATATATAAATAAATAAATAACATAAGAAGGCTTCAGTCTTCAGTCATATTTTGTCTTGTTTGGGGATGTAACATGCATACCAAAACAAAAAACAGCAGTTAAAACATATCACGAGAAGAGATATGTGAACACTGCTACAGAATTAGTCATTTAAACAGACATCAGATTATTTGATGGTCCAATATACTGTGTGCGCCAACTAACATTTAGACCGACAACAAAAACCAATGCAGTAATATAACTGACGTACAGGAGTAGATGAGGGCGGGGAAGATAGGCTCGTTGCGTTCCTGAGCCGTTTCCACCAACATCCTGAGAGGACCTTTAGGAGACAGCACCGCAACCAGGTCTACGAGCAGATCAGGGAGGGTTAGTGTGTGTGTGTGTGTGTGTGTGTGTGTGTGAGAGAAACACAGCCGCAGAAAAAATGAAGACCACTGCACATTTAAATTAATGTTATAGTATAAATATACAGTAAATTCTTAAAACATTTCACAAACACAATTCAATACATTGAAAAGAAAATTAAATAAAATGTGAAAAAATAAAGTTTTTGGTTTTGTTTTTTTACATAAATCGTACAAATCTTATATTGCTGCAGTGGTCTCTTGCATGAATATTTGCTCCCCTAGCAGCATTGGATAATTTTATTTTCGGGAAATTTGAAAACAAGAATATCGAGATCAGCATGCTCAAATACAGCCTGGATGTTCCTGACAAATATGTAGCTTGTTCACAAAACACACCCACTTAAAATTGTAAAATTTATTTTGGGGGCAGAAAACTCCTAGCCTGGTGTGTCCAGAGACCAAATTCAGAAGCCTATTCACTTGGTGAATATGGTCTGGCCACGCTCCATTGGGACGAGTTAACAGTAGTTTCCATCCTATTGAGCGTAGACCTCTGGTTCACTTTGAAACTGTTAGACGGCCTTTAACCAATCGGCGTTGCTACAACTGTTTTGATAGCCTCACCTAGCTCTACCACCATTTAGAAACACGCTTGACTTCAACGTCATGTCACTAACCCACCCTGATTGGTCCACCAGCAGGGTGGCTGTGTAAACACTAATGTAAACAGGGTTTCCAGACTATAATCTCAGTGAAAACGTTTATCTGAACACCCTTTCATCAAACATGACATTTACAACAAATGTGTTTTCTAGTATTTGGAATGCTGCCATATTTCAATAACAGTGGAATGTGTTGATTCCAGAGTGCGCTCACCATAGATGGAAATAGCACCCAGGATGACCCAGGCCGACCACTCGGGCAGGTACTTTATGAAGACGAGAGCCATCAGGGCACTGATGAGGATCAGGTAGGCCTGTTGCAGCTGCAGGGGGCCTTTCCAGTGGATACAGACCATTCCTACCGTGCCGAAGTTCCAGATTAGGATGCCTACTGTGGGATAATCCATAGCCACGTTGTATGTCTTGAACACCTCACTACACACGCACGCACGCACGCACACACACATGCGCACGCACGCACGCACGCACACACACATGCGCACGGCGCACACACGTCAATATTGGGAGTGGAAAGTCCATAGTATATTTATCATGGGTTCTTTAGTGCCAGTTTGTTATCTTGATCTACACAGGGCACAGGACCCGTAAAAGGTGGAGTCAGTGATTCTGGAGAAAGCTTGATGATATTCTTAACTCGATCAAAAAAAAAAAGGTGTAATTTTAGAATGGCTGACTCCACCTTTAACCCCGGCAGTGGCAGTGTCTTGCTCTACTCACCCCAGGTACATGTAGCTGAACCAGAACAGCATCATGAGAGAAGACAGGATAAGCCAGCCATGGATGGTCTGGAACACACACACACACACACACACTCGCACAATTATACACTGCTACACAAAACACCAACAATTATGCACACCACACAAACATGAATACATACAGTACTTTGCTCAAACATGCACCGTGCCTGTACACAACCATACGCTTTTTATAAAACGCACATTACAGATTGTTCACACGCACTCACACACTAGTGACCTTGTAGCAGCGGTACTTGTAGAGGACAACCAGAATGATTGTCATGACGACGATGACACTGATCATGATGATGCTGTTGAGGACCGAGTTGAGCAAACGACGCCCTACCGAGACAGAGTCTTCTGTGAAGGGGGTGTAGATCCTACAGGAGACGAGATGGGGTCAGATCCCAATTCTACACACAGATATGTTATGGCACCAGGAACACTCGCGCCCAAGTGGAATCCTTTCCCAAATTAAAGACCACTTTTTCACCACGAGCACTTTCATCACCCGGTTGAAAGAGTGTGATAGAGAGTAAATTAAAAAGTTGTTGACTGAGAAGTAGTAATAGTAGTAGTAGTTGTTGTTGTGTAACGGCCAGGCTACATTGGCCGCGTAGCGTACGTTCAACGTAATGTAGCCTACACCTGCTGCGCACGTAGGTCGTACAATTCGAAAATGTTCTGGGATAGCGAACTATAGAATTCGGACACGGCCATTCGTCTTCCTGCACATCGCTGCGAAAACAACATCTTCAACAGATGTTTGTGTAATATGGGTACGTTTATATACACAGACTACATGTAGGCAGTTAACAGATTAAGTTACATAGCAACTGCCATCTGGTAGACGCCCGGTCGACAGTTACTTAGTAGCCTAGTGGCAAAATCGATGCGGGGGGGGAACCTTTGTATCAGATGTTCAGGGGGACGAATAAAGAGGTGGGGAGAGACCGGCATTTATTTTAAAATACAGCGATTTGATGACCCATTTTCTATGTAAATTGCGGCCTACACCTCGCATAAAAAATATAAATAGAAGACTGTTATATTTTTACGCTTGTCCGCAGTGTATACGCGCCACTTACGCGCTGCTCTCACGGCTGCTCTGGAAGCGTAGTGTTGCAGCATACGCCACGCCTACGCGGCCGATGTAGCCTGGCCGTAATGGTGAGGTACAGTAACAATGTGTTGGACTTTATCTCCAACGGTCTCTTGTGTACACCATGGGAAAACTAATTGGGGGAAGCTCCTAAATGGTGCTTTTATGGCATTATATATATCTATATATATATATATATATATATACATACAGGTCGCCATTTTTGTTCATGTGTTCCACCTACAGTTGTCCACCATTCTTCTCGGTGTAGAAGCTGACGGACTTGATGGTTGCAATGACAACCACCATGCAGAGCGTCACAGGGACGAACAGCATGATGACGTGTTTGGCTCCGTACTTCAGGGTCAACTCCTCCTCTTCCAGATCCAGCTCGGGCTCCCCAGGAGGAGGGACCCCTTCTGCCCCTCTCTGGGAAAAGGAGAGGTCAGATAGATATGGCTTCTCTGGCAGTTCAAAATGCTGACATGGCTGTGTCTTTACATTGCTCAGACCAATTGCCAGACAGACAGACATGTATTACACCACTGTGAGTCATGACATGACTCGTGATGTAAAGAAGACAAGTTCAACTGAATATGTAGGCCAAGTTACCCGTGCCCTCTTCAGTTCGGGGGATGCAGGGAGGGGGTGGTCGGGCTCTGCTTGGTAAATTGGGACGGGTGGATTCTCAGAGGCCACCAGAGACGTTCTTTCATTGCAGTCATCCCCGTCGCTGTCCTCGCTGTTCATGGACATGGTTTGAACTGTCTGCAGGACCACCAAACTTTAATGTCACCACCAAAATACGCCACCAGTGAAGGGGGGTTTCACTTACTCAAAATCTTGTTGAATGTTTACAGTACAAAATGTAATTGAGTTCAATTGAAATAATCTGCTGCTAAATCCAAACTAAACTGGGATTATGTATGCTACTAACGACGTGTCTGTTTATAATGGACTAAACCATGTAGCCTATAACGGTAGCGGTACCTGTATTAATAGTATAAAATAATGTGTTAAAGCTCTTCCGGATTTGATGTTGTCGCTAGGATGCTATATAGCCGCTAGTCCAATTCACTAACACTGGGTTAGGCTAGCGGGCGAATACTTCTTACGAGTAATTACACATTTAATACCGGTTAAAACTTTATTAACCAACAACCCACCTGTCACCTTCAACCAGTGCCGCTGGCTGGTACCTGCTATCTGAGTGTTACTGCTAGCCTAGCTAACCTGGTGTTCCACTTTAGATCGCATCAGCTGATCATCCCAAACACGTGACCATCACAAGACCACGGCGTGTTAAGGTTACGCCCCTTTTTGGGTGAAAACCAGCTGGGCTTTCAAATGGAAATGCAATAAAACATATAATGGAAGAGAAAATACGGTAATCTACGATATATAAAGTCGGCGGATGACTTACATTTGCTGTTGGGGTCCCTCGAATAGCCTGAAGCCATAACGTGCCTTTTGTCTTTTCTTCAATCTCCACACTGTAGCAAGAAGTAGCCTACCAAATGTGATGGTGCGTTTTGTGCAGAATAAGACATTTTGTTGTGCAGAACACGACACAGACAAGACAGTTTAATCAGCCCTTACATTTCGCTGCTTTGTTTTAATTTGTACACAAATGAGCATGGTCTCTCTCTCTCACCAAAAGTAGTTGTGTGAAGGCCTCTCTCTCTCTCTCTCTCTCTCCCCCCCTCTCCCTCTCTCACTCACTCTCTCCCTCTCCCTCTCCCTCAACACAATTAATCGCATACGTTTAATGAATAGCTTTGGCGGCGGTCCACAGCCCATACCAAGACAATGTGGAAGTTGATAGCCCCAGTGGGACTTCATTTTCCACAGAACTGGATGATTGTTTCTGCGTATTTCTGGCACTGGTGACTTACATTCTTTGGCTTCGCTCAAGAGCTATTTTGGCTCCCACAAGTTCTGTAATCATCTGGAACACATTACATTTGGCAGGGGTGTGTGCGACATATTTTACTACTGATTATTATTGTAAAATCAGTTAATTTCCTAGACATGTCCCTCTGTCTTAATATTTCTCATTTTAACATGTAGCCAAAGGACTACATGCGCACGCTGTGCTCCTCATATCATGTCAAACAGAGCACCTTGGAAATCTGTACTGTGTTTTATCTAACCCTCCCCTTCCCTCCCAGACAGTCAAAAGGCCACGCCTCTATATTAAACACTCACACACACTCATGCAATGACATGAGCACCTCCCCACAGTCACTGAGCAAAGCTGAAGGAGGGTAAAAGAGCGATGGAGTGTCAGGAGCACTTGGTCCACTATCTGACCTGGTTCTTCCTTGTTGCGGGGCCGGCCTTTTTCCTCCGCCAGGCCCGGAAGCGCACGCTGTACGGCCGCTACGCTCCACCGAATGGCCCTACCTGCCCCGCGCGGCTGGCCTGGTTCCTCCAGGAGCTCCCGTCTTTTCTGGTGCCACTGGGCCTCCTGCTGGGCACCGAGTCCCAGCCAGGTCTGGGCCGGAATCTTCTACTGGGAACCTTCTTTCTGCACTACTGCCAGAGGTTAGCAGCACCACCCATAGCAAAGAAAAATTCAAGATTAGATCTCATTTATATCACATTTACATCTCCTAGACCAGGGGTCGGCAACCCTACGCACACGTGCCATCATGGGCACGCCTAAGTTTAACAAATGGCACACTGGCAATATCTTATTTTTTTTTATCTTAAACTTTTTTTTTAAATAGGCTACACGTCTATACAGTTAATATAGTTTGGTGTTTTATAATCCGCATGGGAAATTAGCCTACATTACGTTATGGCTTCCACAGACTTTGCAGTTGCGCAACCTAGTTTGATTGATCCACCAGCATACAGCGAGCACTAGCCTCTGATTGGCTACCGTGCCGTAGTAGCCGAGTACTCCGCTGGAGCCGGACTCCGAGTCCGGAGCGTTAAAAGTTAAAGTAGTAAATGTTAGGGCATTCCAACTCTAATGGACACAGTAATGGGAGTTTATGTTACAGAATGACCGTGCTGTGTGTACTTTATGTCTTGAAAATGTTGTTTGCCGAACATCGAGTGTTAAACGCCATTTTTAGACCAAGCGTGAGACAACTTTCAAGGATGGGGCAGAGAAGTAACCTGACATGCCAGATGCATTGTTGTTCACAACAATCTAGCGGCGAAATTGAAGCTATTG
>JAODTR010007248.1:0-10371 GCA_025399935.1 Amblyopsis rosae | reverse complement strand
ATATATATATACACACACACATATATATATATATATAGGTGTGTGTGTGTGTGTAGGCCTAAAGAAAAATTATAATTGATGTTTTACTTGGGCACAGGTTGACTTTGTTACAATTGATTATGCATTTTTTTAACCTCATGTAGCCTAATTAAAATGTTGCAATATCACATAGTAACATTATCAAATGTAACATTTTACAGTTGGCATAATATATTGCAATTTACGTAGGCTACGTGTGTATGCTGTGCAATGAATGACTAATTTAATGTGTGAATAAATGATACTTTAAATACAATAATCAAGAACATCTAGAATGATTGGCCATCTTTTATTTAATAATACTTAATTAATAATGCACCCTTGAGGGATATTCCAAATTAACTAAATGATTGAAAATAATTTAACGGTCAGTGTTGAGCTGTAGGTCTTCCCTATAATAAAAGTGGTTGTTTTAAGTTATGACACAATGACTTCAACTATAAAAAAGACCATCAAATGTATATGTTACAAAGTAAATACAGTTAGCAGCAAATACTGTATGATTACATTTTGGTCTAGAGACCTTTGACCTCAGTCCTTAGTATTGCATGTGTTTCTGTAAAGAACCCCCAGGTTAATATGTCTCTTATGCAATTAGGTGTTTTCTTTAAACTAGCTTCATCTTAGGCTTGGTTGGCCAGGCCAACAGCGAACTCCACCAGGGTGCGTGTAGGCCTTCCAGACATGCCTTTCCTGAGGTAGGGAACTTCATCTTTGTTGCTCATCACTCCTGCAATGTCCAGGTGGGCCCAGTGGGGCGCTGTTACAAACTCTTTTAAGAACGCGGCTGCTGTGCACGCACCTCCAGAACTGTGGGGATACATAAAGTCAGACACTGTGCACGTGGAGCTCAACACACACCATGGCAACAGTGACAAGACTGCTGCTGAATCCCCACCCTGTTGGCTGAGTCTTAACACCTTTAGTGTTCAGTTCTGGGCACTGGTGTGAAAACGCCACTGTTTTTTTGCACTAGACCAGACCAGACCAGACGCCATGAACAGAATGCCTTGCTGTGTTCAACCAGCTGTCTACTTTGTGTGTTTTAGGTCTAGAATATTCCTACAGAACTTTATTTTACAACTTGCCCAAAACATCATGCTTGAAATAAGAAGTACATCAATAGCAAGCCATTTCATGACTCGTGACTTTAAGCATCCATAAACAAGGTCAGCTGCCAAACAAACATGCTGTACTACATACAAGAATGGTGTCTGACTGAATGCTGCGAGATACATACCGGCTGTACTTGCCAACGTTGTTGAGGTCAGCCAGCTGGCTGTCAGTCACCTGCCTGGTGTAGTGGTTAAACAGAGGCATCCGCCACACTCTGTCACCAGTGACGATGCTAGCCTAGAAGCACAGCACAAGTGTCACACAACAGAGGCAGAGGGAAAAAAGTGTGTACATCAGGTTTAATCAGGCTGATAAGGTTTTTATTTCTCTTCTGGGAAATAAAACCTTTTCTTTTTTTACATATGTAATTTCAGTATCATGTTATGTATCTTTATTGTATTCTTTTATGCACCTGTTTTAATTTTTTATTTAAATTTTATTTTATCTGATCCCTTTAATTATTTAGTTTCTCTGTATTTCTTTATTTGTTTATGGGAAGCACAGCTGTACATGTATTCCCTCTCTGTAAAGCACTGAAATGCAATTCTGTATGAAAAGTGCTATATAAATAAAAGATTATTATTATCATCATCATCATCATCTCTACAGTACCTGGTGTAGCTGCTCCCAGAGCCAATCAGAATTGGTGAATACTGCAGTGGCTGCAGAGCCGAGAGCTACATCGACAGCACCTTAAAGAGAGGAGACGCCAGTTTGTATTATCAAATGAAAGTCACAAAAGATGTTGAAGGAGAAAGAAGTGAATTGTTGTGCGACCTACTGTACCTGTTAGCGTAGCGGCATTGACAATAGCTCTGGGGTTGAAATTGTGTGCGTAACAGAGAGCATCAGCTAGGATCAACCTGCCTTCTGCATCTGTATTATCAACCTATGGGCACGGAAGATGGGCATCGTGTAACGCTTACAGCACACATGCATTGCATACACATCTGAAATGGTCAACCCACCTGTATGGTTTTTCCATTCTTGGCCCTCACAACATCACCTGGTTTATTGGCCTTTCCGCTGGGCATGTTCTCACACAGGGGTGCCAGACCTTAATGAAGTGCGTAATGGATGCAAGGCACAAAGTAAAACAATACGTTCTCAATGAAATGCTCTCTCATCTGTAAAGCAGACCAGAAAAGGAATTTGGCGGTAGGGCGTTTGACTTTGTGAGCTCACCGATAATGTTTATTGGCAGGTTGAGGGCTGCAGCAGTGACGATCGATGCACACACTGTGGCAGCACCGCCCATGTCGGCTCGCATAGCATCCATTCCAGAAGACGGTTTTAGAGAAATACCACCACTACAGTCAAATGGACACATTAAGTATGAATGGAGGATAAACAAAAAACAAACATGTATTTTGTGTCCAGGGGAAAATGTAAAATGCCTTGCATCTGTGCTATTGAGTGTGCTATTGCTGCAGATTTATGAAGACAAGGGCTGCATCCGAATAGTCTTTTTCGCTTAGGAACCTTCCTAACTGAGTGAATTACCCGGAAGAATCTAGGTCGGCGCCATAAGAGCTGTTCAAATTCTATTATTGCTAAGGAAAGGTGCTTCAATGCCTCCTATATTGACTCCTTTAGCATAGGGCACACTGGATCATCCTTTACAAAAAGAAAGGCCGTCCCACAATTCTTTGTGACGCATCATTTGGATATTCACGAAAACAAAAACATAATGTTAAATGTATAGGCCTATCTTACATGGCAAAATACATTTGGCAGCAGTTATTTTGGTATTCATGTCAACACCATACAGTCTATGATAATAACATGTTGAAGCAGTTTTCTTTTCATCTTGTTAAACTTAAGGTAAATTATACATTGTAGCAAACATGTCTCGCTCTATCAAAAATATTGAAGGCGCTATGCCTCCTTTCCCAGAGCTCCCAGAGTGTTTTGTGTGTAGTTGGTGCTGAAATTAAGTATAAAACGTGCATTTTGACTCTTTGGGATTATTATCTTAATTTTTAGTTATAAGTGTTAATGACTGCATTCTTAATCAAACTCCAAAGTGCAGTCGGATTCTCTTCCTACCGCGGTTCCTATTCCTAAATCCTTATGAATTCTCCTTCACACCTTTCCTTGAGGTCAAGGAAAAGTAGCTAGGACATAGGAAGTATTTTCTTTGACTATTCGGATGCAGCCAAGGTGAATATCAGTGTGTGCTACAGTACAAGTTACCTATCAAAGGTGATGCCCTTGCCGACCAATAGCAGCGGGGCTTGTGTACTATCAGTACAGCCATTGTAATGCAGTTCCAGGAAGACAGGTGGCTCTTCTGAACCTTTAGAAACACTAAGGAATGCTCCCATCTGTTGCTCTTCTATCCAGGCCTCAGACCTGAACAAAACACCAAGCTTATACGCTAATGTAGAGTATACGTCCATGAGCACCAAATATAATTAATTACATAACAAGGTACTAAATATTTGACATACCGCTTATGAACCGTGACTCGCTCTGCATATGCTGCCATCTTCTCCTCAATGGTGTCAGCAAACACAGTAGGAGTGGTGTGATTGGCTGGAGCTTCCATGAGTAGACGGGCCAGATTCTGACCCTCTCCATATAGGACACCTTTCTCCCAAGCCACCAAGTCACCACTATTAATAATACACAAAAACACTATGTTTGACGCACACACACATGCCATACTGTATGCTATAATTTAAAACAATGTTATGCGCGACCTGACTCCGTAAAAGCGGGAGAAGATGGATAATGGATGGATAATATGGTTATGGTAATATTATATGTGGAATTTTCCAGTGTTTCTAAGTATACCTTCCATGCAGCTGTGTGTTGACTTTGGTCGTCTTCTTGGTTTTCAGTTGGTCATATTTAAATAAACCCAACATGGCACCTTCAGCTGCAGACTGGGCGTCCCCACAGCTATCCACGTCCACATGGTTCACCTCCAAATCCTGAAGCAGCCTGCAGCCCGCTGGACACACACAAAGAGGGTCAGATTATATCACATGATCATGCCATACTAAATCAATGACAGAACCCTGTGAAGGTGAGGCACCAATTCAATTCCACTTTATTGCAGACCCTTCGATCAATATCAGCAAACTTAAACAAAACAACAAGGAGACATATTTAATACAACTACCAATTACAATACATTTACAAAAATAGTTATAGTTATAGTTCATACACTATAATGGCAGATAATTATAAAAAGTCTCTAATACTAAAAAACAGACATTTATGTCGGTATGTTTTACCCGACACTGCTGATCTGATGTTCTCTTTGCAGCTATCCCAGTTCTCCGATCTACACACACCAGCGTTGTTCATACCCAAGCCAACAACGGCCACACATGGGAAGTCCTGCAGAAAGACAAGGTATTTTAAGGAGACCTTTAGTTTGAAGACTTATCACAGTTGCACTGACATGAGCCTACCTCATGAATTCCGTAAAATACTCTGGTTTTGCCTTTCTTCAAAGGTGGCCCGGAGCTAAAGAGCAATGTAAAACAGATGTATTGTAGACATTCAAAACTTTGGACATATTATACTTCAGCTGGGAGAGTAAATGTCCACAAACATTTTCAGGAGTTCTGAAAGTTTGCCTGACAGAGCGCTGTCAAGACCTGCTGCTGTATCTGTAAAATGAAGGCTGCCATCACCTCCCTCCTTCTCGTATAATCCCACAACCAAGCCCTGGTAAATGACACATCAACCTATGTTAATGACGACCGACAACATTCGGCATAAACAATTAGGTGCTGCAAATAAATATTAGTTCTTTAACAAGTTGCAGCCAGCTTACTTTCCTGATATTACAATGATTTTGTGAAATTGAAAAAAATCTGCAGTGCTGTGTCCTTGCTGCTGTCAGAAATGCTGTTCTTAACGGAAGCATTGTCATTTGTTATATATATATTTCAAAAGGAAAAATGCTTTACAAAATATGTAGGCTATTGTCCGCATGCAGAAGGTTATGTCGAGATCGTCGCTCTACATACGTCAGTAAAATGAGACAAACGTTAAATCATGGTATTTGTCGCCCCCTATTACTACAGTTACCCTACTTATTCCAAACGGTATTGAAGTCAGCGTCTTTTCATACCTCAAACATATAGCATAGTCATACCATGGGATTTTGTACAACTGTGAAATGTATAATGCAGAAAATAAAATAAAAACATGTATAGGAAACAGGACACTGCCAAAGTAGGCCTTCAAGATGGGTCCACACAAACAGCAGGAACATCTAAAAATGTTTCAATCAAAGTACATTTATTTGGCCCAAACATCACATAATTTGATCATACAAGAATAACTGCAATAATGCAATGTAAATAACAAAGCTACACACACACAGCCTACATAGGCTGCATAAGGTACTTGTATGCATAATTTAGGGTTGCACAATACTGACCAAATTATATTGCGATATTATGAAAAATGCAATATCGATATTAATTTCGATATGTTTAACCATAAGTAAAAACACAAAAGATATTGGAAAATTAATCAAAATAAAATCATAATCATATCAAAACAACAGGTTTTCTTAATATGGGTTTATTTCAACTGACAGTCATATTGGACTGGTATACATCAGTCATTCCAAGCTACCGAGAAGTATTCTTTTTGGCCACTAATGTTTCCTCTTCCATCTCCATTGTGCCGTTGTCTTCCTCTCCTTCACTCCACAAAATAAATAAAATATTGCATACTTTCTGCAACATTTTCAATATATTATACTGCGCAATGGAATATTGCAATAACAATATTGAGTCAATATTGTGCACCCCTAACATACATACATACATACATACATGCTGTATATTCATGTTGTGTTGCTGTCTGTTACAAATTACAAACTTCAAAATTAAACAAAAAAGAAATACTAATATAATGTATAATAACTGAGTTTGTTCATGAGTAACAGGCATGGATACTGTAATCATATGTCAGGGTTTTTCATTCTCTCCCACAAACAGGAGCACACAACTATATCCACAAGTAAATAATATATGAAGTATATACTATTTTCTGAAGAGCAAAAACATACACATAGCTATACACATTCTAAAGTCATGCATTCATTGTATTTGTATATGGACATTGCACCATGTACTCAAATCACCTGTAAAATGAACACACGTGATGATGAATGAAACAAACCAGGAGAGGGTCTGTGGAACAAGAGTCCCTAAAATGCCATGTGTCCACACAAGACTGCATCTTGTTGATTCCATGTTAATTGCTAGACTAAAACATTTATACGTTTATAAATCGGTCTGTAATTTTCCTGAACAATAATCTACTCTTAAATTGAAAGTCTGCATGATCTATTAGGATCCATATTATTACATATTCCAACTCTAATTTTGGGCACCTTTTTTCTCTATGAGTGGGAGTGGGATAATACTGTAGACCACTTATTGTTACAATACATAATATCTCTGGCTTGTTTTACACAATGCTTTTTTCCCATATAGGAATTTTGGCATATTTCAAAATGATTCTAATCATGTCAGATCCCTTCTGACAACTCAACTGACCACAAAACATTAACAGTTTGAATGTTATAACAAGGGGCCATTAAGAACGTTATACATGAATTAATTAAAAAAGTAATCAACATTGCTCTACAAAGGACATAATTAAATTATAAAAATTTTAATTGGATCCGTCATTCAAAACTACTTCAGTGCAATCCTTTATCATAGACCATATAGCTATAAGGTTAACATTACTATGTTGACACCAGGTGTGAATATTCCAAATAGCCATAACCAAAATTGGGGCCAGGATACCCTCATAATTACTTTTGACTGATCACTACAAAACATAGTTAATTCAAACAATGTATTACTGTTATTTACACAATGCAATGCATTTCATTCAATATACAACTGCAAATTCAACACCTATTGCATCCTAACCGTCCTGGAAGGATGGATTCCTTCCTCTGTGGTCCCTTTCCAAGGTTTTATGACATTTTTTATATTATTTTATTGTTTTTTCATTTTATACCCACACGGTTTTTACAGGAGTTTTTTCTTGCCTGGGGGAGGCAGGTTACAGGGGTGTCATTTGTTTCCATGTGAAATTTGGGATTGTAAATGAGTCTGTAATTTGATTAGGGCTAATGTAAATAAAATTAACTTAACTTGATGAACATAAACATCAAAACCTCAGCCATTATCTGAGGTCACAGCTTCCATACATTTTTTTATCATGAAATATAGGCCATTGATGCAAAAATAGTCTGTAGTAATGATATGTCAGCAGCAATATACAGTACATGACATTCCACTGAGATTAGTCTCTCATGGTCTCTCTCATGGATTTTCACCCTTGTGATGAAAATCAGTGTTATGAAACAATGAATGTAGCAATATTAAAGTCCAGTATATTTTAGAAGTCATCCTTATGTCAGTGAGTGATGTACACAAGTTGTGTACACTAACACAATAGTGTGTACTAACACAGTAATTATACCTCCACAGTGTGTTGGAATCTGCTACTCTGGATCTTGGGTCTCCTTCATTCAAAACCTCCCATGGTGGTGCAGCAATAGCAAAGCAGAAAAATAGTTGCCTCATCGATAGCTATGCCACTGCTGGTGCCAATATGTGTCAACATGTTTTCTTACACAGTGACTTATTGCTTTTATCATGAACTGAGCTGGACACTGATTGGCCCTGTTATATTCTAACCATGCAGACAAATCCATCTCACAAAGGAAAACAGAATGTGGAACTTTCAAGATCAGGATAGTGTCACAAATCAAGGCTTACTGCACAGACGGATAGGCATGAAAATAAATCCCTTGAGATGTTTTCTATCTCAAATTATTTTTGCTGGTCTGCTCTGATGATCAAATGCCACATTTGACACTGTCAATGAAAAAGTGTTATAAACTGGAGGTCAGTAGAGCAGGTCTAGAGCAGAGACAGTTGGTTCCTCTGGTTTCTTGTTGTTGGGCTTGGGCAGCCTGATTCTGCTCATGGCTACCACTCCACATATGGCAATGTGCGTACAAACGCTGGCCACAGCCAGCCAGAAGGAATAATCTAGACTGTCTTCCAGCACAGACATGGTGAAGAAGGTTTCGTTGTGGTTGGCCACTCGTTCTGTCAGACCAGTGCACCTCATGTCCGCCAGGAAACACACCACACCCAGGGAACCAAACAGAGCTGGGAACAAAGGAGCAATAGAACACAACAGGAAGAAAGCAACTTAATAAACAAGTAATTCATTAAATAGAGAGGAGTAGGCCATTTGAGATAAACAAGAGCATCCCTGGGTAAAAATGTCAATGAAACTGAAGCCTTTTGAGAAAGAGAGCTCACATAGTTGACAACCCAATAAAAGAAAAATGGAAACCTGAAGGTGATGGATTAAATGTCAAAAAGTGAATCACATTTTTTTTACATACCGGCAATGATGTTCCACAGATAGAGGCCCTTGTGTCCTTTGATGCTCTGGTATGGAACCTTGCGAGCATTGTAAATACAGAAGGACAGACTGACCATGGCAAAGCCTATAGTAGCCAGCAGGAACAGTATCACCATCATATGAAGTCCACTGTTCAGTGTTCGCACAAGGTTGGGGAAAACTAAAAACAGACAGACACACATATTGTAGTTAGCAGCAGATAGAGTTGTCTGGTGCTGGGTTATAGCCTAGTGTTGGTGTTGTAATAAAGGGCAAAACATCTCCTATAGGCTTAAGTAATTATAGCAGGAAGGAGAGAGTGGATGAGACTTTGGCACTGAAGGCAGAATGCAAAATGCAAAGGGATTGTTGACCAGGTCAGTTACCTTGCATATTACTGATTAACACTGGGTTAATTGCACAGCTAGATCATATTAACTTACTGAAGATTTTGTTGTATCGATTTCCAAGACCACACTTTTTAGTCTTTCCTCCCTGGAACAGTCCGTAGTATATGCTCCCAATAAACTGTTCGAGCTCCGGGTTAGATGCATTCACAATGTCGACGCCTGTTTTACACAGGATTCGGCCTGTGGCCCAACGTTCCGTGGATAGTGCTACGATTAAGAGGATCGCCGAACCGATACTGAGTAACGACGCCACAGAGAATGTTATTCGTTTCCACAGCCCAGGCATATTACCGATACCGGGCGTATAAGCCCATCGTGACCTCAAGTAACGCGACCCAGGTGGATAGAAACTTCAACGAGTAGCCAAAACAGAATGCACAAAAATGTGTTGCGAGCAACTAACCGTGTCCGAACTAAAGTCCGAATTGTTCCTTTCCTTCCTGATTTGCTTCTAAACAACAGAAACGGAATCTATGGCGGTCAGGGTCACTTACCTAGAAGAGAAACTCTATCCCTGACGCGCACACGTCCATGGTCACTCCTTCTACCCCTCCCCCTGTGGCATCTTCATCATTAATCAAGGAATAGGCTAGTCTATAGCCGTGTCGACCCCTGGCTTTATTGTCGTATATTTACATATTGATAGTCCATTAAACTAAGCAGAAGCAGCCGCAGGAATAAAACAATCTATTGACCAAAATAATTGCTTCAGAATAAATTATGTCGGCTATTTAAACAGGGACCTAAATGTCAATAGCCTATGCTAACCCATAGGACAGTGTGCACGAATGCGTTGGAAATGTAAATTGACATTTCCAACGTTTTACATTTAAAAAAAGGAAATAAAAAGATATTTATATCTTATTATTTATTTCCTTTTTTAAATGTATATCCCTCTCTGCTTTTTACAGTTAATTTAGTATATATGCTACAACACATCTTTGTTGACTCAATTGAAATAAAAAGTTAAAGCAATGCTAATAATGTGACAATGTCTTAATTATTAGTGAATTATGGAATACTATGATACTCTGGCTTGACGTCTACCCTGCTACATTAAATTGATTAATTGTTTCATTTTTGAGTGAAAAAGCCACTAAACCTTAAAGGTACGTGCATGCCACTGCATATAGGGCAGGTTTAACAGACATGGAACTTAGTCTTAGACCGTGTTGGGCAAATTACTCAGGAATTGTAATAAGTTACTAGTTAATTAATACTCTGTCAAAAAGTAATAGTATTACTTTACTTATTACTGGGTATTAAAAGTACATTACTATATTACTTTCACAATCACTACCCTGTCTCCCTCTGTTACGCTATGCGCAGGTGAGTGTGAACCCCCAGAGAACAGGCTTTAGACCATAGGATTTTATGTCAATATTTT
>JAODTR010007247.1:0-10371 GCA_025399935.1 Amblyopsis rosae | reverse complement strand
TCATACGCCTTCTCCAGATCCACAAAACACATGTAGACCGGAAGGGCATACTCCCAGGCCCCCTCCAGGATCCTTGCCACTGTGGAGTTGTTTGACTACATCAGTGACCTCCCTTAGGGAAATTGATGATGGTCCCCCATCAGCCTCCAGCTCTGTCTCGATCACAGAGTCAATCGGATTCAAGAGTTCCTCAAAGTGTTTCTTCCAGCAGCCAATTACCTCCTCAGTTGAGGTCAACAGTGTCCCATCCTTGCTGTACACAGCTTCGATGGTTCCCCGCTTCCCCCTCCTAAGGTGGCGAACGATTTTCCAGAAACACTTTGGTGCTGACCGAAAGTCTTCCTCCATGGCTTCTCCGAAGCTCTCCCACACCCGCTGTTTTGCTTCTGCTACGGCAGAATGTATGCTAATATGATCTTTAATTCAAACCACCACAACAAAACAAAATACATCACAGAATAAGTAGCATGGTTATAATGTTTTAATATAAATAAAAAATAATCTAAATAAATAAGGAACTACACTCTAAAATCATTGGACTGCAAATATTTGCCTACTCAATGCAAATGTTTGCAATCAATATAACACATTATTAGAAATGGGATATCTTTGTCCAAACAAGGTATTTGCTTCGTGCAATACGATCTGCTTCTGATGAAAAACCACTAAAGATGGAAAGAACTATACAGAGTAAACATTCATCAAATTATTTTCTTTGCAGCACATGGTTTATGTTTTCACTGAGTGGTCTGTTTTTTTAACCCCACCTCTTTCATCATCTAGAAATCTTCTACTGGGCTAACCAACAATAAGCAAAACTGATCTTTCATAATATCAGCACTAACAAGTAGAAGAACTTTATCCAAAAACAACAAGCAAGTTCAGTTGACCATAGACCATTAACCAAAGAACCACATTTTTTGTATTGGTGCTAAAAATACAATCTATTTGTTACACAGACCCTTTTATTCAGAAAAACAACAGTACTCTGTTGTGGTTTCATTATTAGACATTGAACTTCCCCACGATCTTCCCTCTGTGACACAGAGGACACAATATCCTGGGAATGGATTGAAATTTCTGCTTTAAAAGGAATAATAAACACATCTGTTTCTTTGACCATGTGTGGGGTCAGTGGACTGGAATGACTATGAGTCACTGTTGGAAAATCAACTTCCTGTCCTGATAGCTATGAGATTACATACACACGCACACACATACACACACACACATACACATACACACACACTCGCATACAGACAAATGAGCTTCGTGTCATCCTTATTTAATTTCACCTTGGGCAGGAAATGCAAGAACATAAATGAGATTGTAGATGTAATTGGACTCTTAACGTGTTGGAGGAAGATTGATAACTACAATTGATTGAATTCTCTTAACAATGCTAATGACGGGCACTCAATGTACGTATATTGTTTGTATTGATGATGTCTTTCAATTGTCTTTTCACTGCTTACTCCTGCCTTTGTTTTCTATAGAAACATGTGGAGCCCCATAGCTGTCTCACTGGTGGTTATATTGGGTACTACGGTGAGTGTGTGTGCGTGTGCGTGTGTGTGTGTACAGTATCCCCTAAGAATCAAGCAAGTTGTTGTTTTATTATCAACATATATTTTTGTAAATGACGGCATTTCCCAGGTATCTCTGTGTCAGGATGGGGAGATATTGGCTGTAGAGATGGTCTCAGATGAGCAGACGCATCAGGTGAAAGATGACAGCATGTCCAATGTGCTGGGGTGCTCTCGGGGACAGATCTTGGCCGCCCAGTTTGAGTGCTACCTGAGGATCATCTCTGACCCTCCACGCTGGGAAGAAGGTGGGGAGAACACTGGCAAAGATAACAGAAGTATTGTACTGCGTATGGTATACTTGTGGCAGCCAACCTAATGGTGCTGTGCCCACTTTTACATTTATGTCCTTTAGCAGACTTTAATGAAAGCATGAGTTGAGCACCCATGCTACTCTATGCCACAGTTAGGGTGTTCAAATCCTGACCCCTGATGTCAGGAACAGCAATTTGTCTGGACAAAGGGTTTATGTAAAATGAAATATCCACCTTTACAGTGTGCCTTCAGTATTATTTAAGCTGCAGTATTGACCTGTAAACCAACCAACGGTTCTGCATATATCCTCATGGTGGACAATAACATTTGACAATACCCGTTTGCTGCTTGATGTATGTACTTTTTCGGTGACTATAACATTTAGACAACAGATCTAAAAAATAAAATGAAAAAGCAAATACAAGTTTGAGACTGTTGTTTTAACATGTACATATACATATTATGTTGTGAAATAGTGCAGAAATGTATAGAACAGCACATGTAATGTGTATAAATGTGGGATACACACAGCATGTGCACATATTAGTCTAGGAATAGAACATCTATTGGGGAGCAGAGAGAGAGGAAGTCAATACTTCTCTTCTCTGAAAGGAGGGAAACTGGCTGTTCTCTGTAAATAACACACCATTGCCCGGTTTCCGTCTATTGTTTTGTTGTTTGTATGTGTTTCAAGTCAAGCTGTGTTTTAAAATGTTTTTTGAAGTTTACATTTAATAAGTCTTTGTTGGTATAGCAGGCAAATACATAATGTATTACACCTGTCTTTTTTAAAACACTATATCAAATCTAATGTTCAATGGGCTTCTTCTGTAGGGCCGTTCTGTAACCGAACCTGGGATGGTTGGCTTTGCTGGGGGGACTCCGCCCCTGGAACTGTCATGCAGATGTGTCCTACCTACTTCCAGGATTTTGACCCTGCTGGTGATGCCATTGTTTACAACCAAACACACATTAATTTAGTTATTTATTTATGTACAGCATTTACATTCAGATACATACATTCTCAGATAGAAACCCATCTAGTGCTATACAATGCATGGACAGCCCTTGTGTAGTGTATATTACATTGTCAAATCATGTTTGTGCCGCTCCACAGAGAAGGTCACTAAAGTGTGTAATCCAGACGGCCAGTGGTTTCATCACCCCGAGAGCAACAGAGTGTGGTCCAACTACACCCAGTGTCAAGCTCACACCAAAGAGTATCTCAAGGTAAAGTGAAGCGCTATGCACTTATTAGTCTACACAGAACTTGGCTGTTTACCTAATGCATAAGGTTCATCTGAATACTTATTAAACTCAAGTATAAGTGAGTCAATCCAAATAATTACATTTAATGCATAAGTTTTTATAGGACGTGTATCCATTAATATACATTTATTTTTTGCATTATTATACTTTTTATTGCATTATGTTTTTATATGAAGCACATTGATTCTGCCTGTATGAAATAAGCTATATAAATTACATGCTTTGCCTTGCCTTGCATTGAACAAAAAATTGTATTGAGTGTATCTCAATAATATTAAAATGACATGTAAACATGGGATTATCACTGCTTTTTTTTTTTGCCTGGTTTTGGAAATATATGTCACCAGAAAATACTTGTGTGCCATTATCTATCTCCCGATTGTGTATTTAATTTATATCAACCCATTCATATGCCAGCAGTCTTCTTTTTTATGATGTACTGTAATTAATTTCAGTCTGTGAGGTGGCTTCTACAGTGTTTGAATGGATGATCTCTCTCTCTCTCTCTGTTTCATCCTAGGTGACCCTTAGCATCTTCTATCTGGCTATGGTGGGCCACGGCCTATCAATTGTGTCCCTTGTCATCTCCCTGATCATATTCTCCTACTTCAAGTGAGATCCCTCCTTTTTTGTTTTTGCATTTTTGTGTAAGGCTATTATTACAAAATGAATATGACTATATAGTACGGTGTTAAAAGTACACTGCTCATTGAACATACGCCTTTGGCTAGGAGCCATACAGTTTACTAACTACTAGGCTACTGTGACAAGCCGGAGAGCGGAACAGGCAGAATTTGCTCATTTACTGAAGTCCACACAGTTGCCTTAATATCCTCCGTCCCTGCTGTCTGGGGTTTCTGATCACTGGAAAACAAAAAGAAACCACCGCATCAGGACACGTACAGCCTGGGTATAGTCGCGGCCCTACTGCTACTAGTGTTCCACACGTGGCTGATCATAGGCTTGTTGGACATATACTATGTTTTGGAGAGAGTAGCCCACATACCTCCCCGCTGGCTCCCTGCCCGTTGTCTTATCCTCTCTTCCTGGTATCGGTAATCTGAGAGATGAGCTACACCTGGTGCTCCGCCAATGCACGAGCTGTTCAGCTGCCACGCATCGCCCTTCCTACCATGCCGACTGGTCCGGTGGGTCAGGACACCACACTACCCTCCCTCCTTTCTATCAATGATGGTTTTTCTACCTATTTGATGATGCCTGTTTTAACAACAAGGGCAGTACCCACATGGAGGAGTGTACCTAATGATATCATCTAGAACTACAAGTAATACTTAACATTGACTGTATCGTACCGCCCCACAGGAGCCTAAGCTGTCAGAGGATTTCGCTCCACAAGAACATGTTCCTCTCGTTTATCTTCAACTCCATTGTGACTGTCATCTGGCTGTCAGCTGTTGCCAACAACCAGGAACTGGTGGCCAGTAACCCTGTGAGCAATGTGCACATATCAGTGTATACAAACATGTTAAAGGCACAGTCAGTCAGTCATTTCTGCCAACTTATCGCTGCACGGTCCTCCGCAGCACCGCAAAGCGTACTACGACTTTGATATGATCGGTGTTCGCCACTTTAGCTTCCTATTTACGGAGCCAGGACTGTGTAGTATCGGATTGTTTTTTCAACACACACACAGAATGGCAAGCTAGCGAAATGCCAGGAGATATTTGTTGAATTTGATAGTGTATTAGCTTACATTTAGCTTGCAATAGCTGACTATACCTTTAACATTTAATCTGTCTTTATTACAATCACAGCTGATATGAGAAATGTGATCCTGCAGGAATCTCTATCAGTGGAAGTAATTGGACATGCCCACAAATTGTACTGTGTTATAATGCTGTACATGTGCATTCCCTTCCCAGATCAGTTGTAAGGTCCTCTCTGTACTGAACCAGTATACGTCTGCCTCCAGCTACTTCTGGATGCTTTGTGAAGGCATCTACCTTCACACCCTCATCATAGTCGCCGTCTTTGTCGGGGAACAGCAGCTCTTCTGGTACTATGTGCTGGGATGGGGTGAGCAACACAATCTGTGCATTATTTTTGAAAAACAACAAAAACAAATATACCGTAGTCTCAAAGTGCTATACCCCAGCCACAGATCTTTTTAGTTATTCTGGCTGACTAAACCTCAAGTTATGTAATGCACTAATTAACGTTTATTTAATGAATACTGCTGCAAAATAAAAATCTATATAAGATGGAATCATTGACAGAGGTCATAATTTACTGTACCATATATACAGTATAACCTCAGTCAACGATTGATGTTCATTTTGTATAGTGGTACGGGTGTTTGGCCCCAACCAAAGTGTTTAGCCCCAGAATGTGCGTGTGTGTCAAGTGTCTTTTTTTAGTTTAAGTTTAATTTGAGTTAGTCTTTTGTCTGTCCTTACTAGGATTCCCAATATTCCCCGCCATTACGTACGCTGTGGCTCGTGGACTGTTCTTTAATGACAAGTAAGATGTGGCAATGTGCAGTACCGCATGTAATCAATAGACAGGGTAGACAACCAGAGTCTCAGGAAAGGAAGGTTAAAAGATGAGACATGGCAATGACAGCAATGTATAACACATCTTTCATTATGGCACCTGTATGCATCTTCATAATGTTGAGCTTATTCTTTGTGTGTGTGTGTGTGTGTGTGTGTGTGTGTGTGTTTTCAGGTGCTGGATCAGCTCAAACACACACCTCTTATACATAATTCAAGGGCCCATTCATGCTGCCTTGATAGTAAGTCCTTATGTAAACAAAGAATGGCCTTAGCCAAAGCTAAACTTTAATGTTTGACACCAATTGTTTAGAGATTTCTATTTCCATAGTTTACTGTAGTATATTATATTCCATTTTGTCTGTGAAATGAATTGTTAGCCTAGCCACACAAGTCAAAACATCTGTGCCATCATTTTTGTGTAAAGCAATGGGTGGATTACAGTACCTGTCAAATGCTTTACTAAGCTACATGTTGTACTACCTGTCCTGTACTGCACTTGCAGCTACATTACACTTGCCTCCATACTGAGGCAGTGTACTGTATTGTGGTATTTTATTTGTGTAAATTACATTTACAATACCGGTACTTGAGCCAGCTGAGAGGATACTGAGTGAGATAGTGATTTATAGCATAGACTGTAAAGTACTAACCTGACATGCCAGATGGATTGTTAGTCACAATTCCATCTGGGGAACCGTGCATCGAAACTGCATGAAAAGGGCTTAGACTTAGGACTTTCAGAAAATACTTCTATACTACATACAGTACAGTACTTCTGGCACTTCTACATAGCCCACACAAACAAAGTGGGGAACACTACTCACAACAACAATATCCCAGGCTTCGCAATGCCTTTCCAATGTGTGGGCAGAGCTTCTGAGGGAGCGGCCTATGGCATTGAAGGGAGAGGTGTTTGTGCTTTGATTTGAAGTTAGCTAGCGATCTCAAGATTGACTGACCCTGCCTTTAATCCCTCCTTGCAGGTGAACCTGTTCTTCCTGCTGAACATCGTCCGTGTTCTCATCACCAAGCTAAAGGTGACCCACAGGGCTGAATCCACAGCCTACATGAAGGCAGTGAGGGCCACTCTGATCCTCATCCCACTGCTGGGAGCCCAGTTCATACTGGTTCCCTGGATGCCCCCAGGACGCATGGGCCGGGCCATCTACGAGTTCGTCATGAATATCTTCGCCCACTTCCAGGTGCACTAAGCAGGACGCCACCAGGCAAACTGACCAGGCGTGGTCGACCATAGGATGATTATTATAACAATCACATTGTTTTTCAGGGCCTTTTGGTGGCGATTATATTCTGTTTCTGCAATACTGAGGTAAGTTATCAAGTGACACCGCATGATGAGACAATACCATAAATAAGAGGCTTGTTTCATCAAACTGACATGAGTCAGGGATATTAATCATACAGGGTCTACACACTCGCTAATGTGCCACATTCAAAAATAATACTTGTGTACGTTTCCAAGGACTGTGCTTTTGGTGCTGAATGTAGCAAAGGAAACACAGTGTCTAAATGAAAGTGACTAACCATGCTAATTAACCATGCTAATTGATACACATGCCTAACATTTGTGGATTATGGGAGGGACTAATTAACAACTGGATTATGTGTTTTCCCCCCACAAAAAATTGAGCATAGCGTTGGTTCAGGCAGGCCACGAAGTCAGTCTTAGCTAGATTATCAGATGATCAGCCATCTGACAGACCAGCTGATCACTGCTTCACACGCATTGTCCAAATAGTTCAGGGCGCCTCATTTAAGATAGCTAACCCTGCCCTTTCATGCCTGTGAGCCCCTTTGCACCCACCACCTCCTTTGATGCTACTGTATGTCTGTCTTAATCAATGTCTTGTCACTGATGCCTGCTCTGTTCTGTACCCTGTGGGGGGTCTATTGATGTTCATGAAAGGGCTCAGAGCTCCCAGAACAGAGCCACATCACCAAATATAACTAACTGCAATGCAAATAAAATACTTCAATTTGACTAATAGTGGTCCTGACTGAACTGAAATGATGACTCACAGCTGGCTATGTATAAGGAACAGTAATGTCTCGGTTACCGCAGGGCCGTTCATGTAGCTGCAGAAATAAATACAAATAAATCCTCCCATATAACTAGTTTTAATTTGTGGGACATAGCGATTCATTCCCTTGTGTAATACTAAACAGGCCCAAACCGCCCTGAGGAGAAAGTGGGCTCAGTGGAAGTCTGCCTGGGGTAAAACCAGCATCGGCGTGCCGTACATCACCAGCCACTCGCACAACAACTCCTCCATCACCGAGACGAGCCGCGCCACCATCAGCCTAGATCCATGTGGTCCCAGACACGTCAGCAATGACCACAGCAACTCAGAGGACTCCAGCCACAAGGAGCAGCAGCAAGACAATGGCATGCACAGCAATGGGGAGAGATGCACCAATGGGGACGCAGATACGTCTAAAACCTTGGAGACCACTGACGTTTGAATGGAGACAATGGTGTAGGTAACGGGGGGCTTTTGTGTTTTGCAAAGACAACTAACACAAGTGCTCCCAACCACATGCAACGTGTGCAGTCTGGCCATATTAGTTTTCTGCATACAGTATATATCGCAGTATCGGTATTGAAGTCTGGCCGTCATGGCCGATACTATAAATATCAGTCTAATGCACATGTACATCAGCACATATGTTGGCTGCATGTCTCACACATATACTGTTTTTACTGTGTTATCCAAGTGTTAACATTTGTCAATGCGTTCAGTGTGCACCTTTTTTAATGCCACAAGTAAGTCGCTTTATGTGTTTTAGTTACTTTAAAGCAGCTATGACAAGTTATCCACTGTTTGCCAAATGATCTCCATGTTATGATACATACTGTATATGTTCAGTATCATGGCAAAGCCAAAAGAGTTCATTGATCAGAGTTGTCCATTTCATTATGATTCCAAATGCTTCCCACCGGTTCACTTCTGCTGCAGAATGTGATGAACCGGTTAACGGCATAGACATATGTTTGTTATTTATTATTCTTTAGTATTTACTTCATAGATATACAGTACATCTGGCAAAACAGCTGGTTCTGACAGAACTACCACTGCTGTCTCTGAGTCTGAATTATTATAATCAACTATAATAGTTTATTATACTTATTATATATTATAATCATCATTATAAGCACACTAAGCTCACACCACTGATGTGATTCGAGGTAGCTCTTTGTGACGAGGTAACAGGGCTAATGGGATATGTAGCCTTTTCACTTGTGGAAAACTTCTCGTTTAGCTTCAAAGGATATATTTAAGGATTTAAAGTGTTTCCTTTATCTTTAGAATATAACTGCCAACCTGTTGATATTCTTGATATATGAGTGTTGTACATACATGTGTAATTTGAAGTATATATTGCTTTCCATATTATGCCACTGGCACTGCTGAATGTTTACTGTAAGCCATTTAATGCCATAACACATGTACAAACATACATGCACCCACACCAAACCACTTCACACTTTGTTTTCTTTCATTTTCCCTGCATCAAACCAGGAGACATTTACACATGGGGTCCAGGCCTTCTTAAGGAAATCAGGATACATTATTTCACAATAAAGCTTGATTTTGTATTAGTCTCAATAATCAATGAAAAGGGTACTTGTTTGCATGCATCCTGACAATTTTTCTAATAAGATATACTGCCATGCACAACATTACATTATGCTCAGTCTATTCAGACAATGACTCAAGCTAATTCGAATATTTGTGTTAATTACTGGTACCCAAGCTATAGGTGTGTATATGCATTGCATCAGTTTTAAGATACATTATAATGATGAATGTCTGCATAACAGCAGGTACATTCACATGATACAGTGATAAAGCCTTTTGTCTAAATACTAATTAGTCTCTTATTTTCCTAACAGCGCATGGCTTTTGAAAATTACAAATTCTGAAACTGGTAACAATTTAGCTCTGCAATGGTAGATTGTTCTGAGATATTCACTGTTAGGGTGGCACTCCATAAACATTGTTGACAGCTACAGTACAGTATACACACATTAATCAGAAGATTTCAACCATAACATTATCTGATAAAACATGAGAGATTCTTGTCATTTTGTCAGCTGTATACTATTTTATATTAGTAGAAACCTTTTGTAATTCATTTTATACTGTAGTATACAAATGCCATAAAAAGAGATACATGAGGCTCTGTGTATATACAATTTTTTTTTCTGTGCTCTGAAATGTATTTGCTGTTTGTCAGTATGGTCTAATGTATAGGTTTATGCTATTACGAACATATACAGTAAGACGTTTAGCCTAAATTCTCAAATAAAAATAAATGCTCTTATAAAGTTGTGATTTTTTTTAAACTCTGTTACATAACTGTTGTTGATGGTTAACAGAACAAACTAATACCCACTTTATGATGAAACTGTTTGGAAGCACTTCCCAGGATAACTAATTGTTTAGCTGGCGTTTTATTAAACACATTCCGTTAACAGACATGTTGCAGAATATTAGCTTGCTTAGTGTTTGTTTGTTTGTTTGTTTTAATACAGTATACATTACATATGAGTGAAAATAAAGACAATCAAACCTATGTGATCGTGGGGTGTTATCTTGTTTTACTAGATATTGGTATACTTATCTCTATAGTAACAAGACAAATTTCAAAAAATGTATATGGTTGTAAATAATGAGAATTGATTACTGAATTTAACATAACTCAGAAATGAAATATATATA
>JAODTR010007246.1:0-10372 GCA_025399935.1 Amblyopsis rosae | reverse complement strand
CCCCCCCCCTCGTGGTGTTATGTCTCTGGATGAACTGACTGGGTGTGCTCTGGCTGGGTACTCTGGTATTTTCCTCTGCTTCTGTCTTGGTCATTAGACCATGGTATGCCGTGTCTTGGGTAATAATATGTTTATTGCTACTAGCTTATATCCTATAGTCACTCTTGTTAACCTTAAACTACAATTCAAGCTGTTATACATTCATATACCTGATAATGATCACACCATTTCAATTCATCAAATATACAATTGTTCAACAAATGATCTGGGACACTATTCTCCACCATGTGCCATAGGGTGCTCCCTCAGAAGAGAAAGGGGGGGGGGTTGGTTCGGTCTGCACCTCTTTGCTTGTGTTCCCATTTACAGAGCCAGGGCTGTGTAGGAACACCAGATTATTTTTAGAAGCAATTATTTTTACAAAACAAATGTGTTAAATTACACTCGCTGACACCACCTTTAAAGCAATGACTTCCAAGCAAGGCATCTGCTGTGTGCCAACACCCCCTTCCCCTCCACTATCCAGTGCTCAGACATGTTATGCTGTTAGTATCGCTTTTAAAGAGGCAGAACCGATTAACCAAACCGATCCTGGTTACATAATGGAGCACAGGGCTCCAGCCACACGCACAGGCTGACAACACCGCAAGCTAGCATCAATACTGGACGGGGGAGGTTGTATGATTGAGCTAGCCAGGCCGATATGCTCTGCCACTGTTATGGATGAGCAACAGATAAGGTGGCTAACGTGTGTCGATGAAGGGAAAATCAATGTCTGGAAGCTGCCTGTGCTTGTGTTGCTCCAGGGAGCTGTTCGAACGGCCGCACGTGTGAAAATGTGCCCACATATGTCCACAGCTGGACGTCAGCTCATGTGTGTGGGCAGATGTCATGGCTAGTGAAATGCTGCTATAGGTTGCTACATGCAGAGATCCCAACCTGCTGGAACTCATTTCCGGGAGCCATCGTCGTCCGTCTGCCATCGGCCACCTCAGCACCACCAGCTCTCTCTCGCACTCTATTTCTCTCTTACCGCCTGCTCTCGCTCGTTCCGGGTGATTGTATACTATTTGCGGGCGTCAGGGAGCCGCTATTAAAATGTGGGAGACTGCCGGAACTTCGGGAGAGTTGGGATGTCTGTACATGGGTCACGTGGGTCGCCAAATACTTCTGGGGGTTGCGAGGTGTAGCTAAAACACTTGAGCCTGAGCTTAGCGACGTCCTCCAAACAGCAATCAAAATAGTGAATTATATAAAATCACGCCCACTAAATACCAGGCTCTCCTTCGCCCTTCTCTGTCAAGAAATGGGGTCTGCATACGAGTCTGTTCTTTTTCATTCCGAAGGTGGCTATCACGTCCACGCATCTGCTTGAGTTGCAGGATGAGGTGCGTGTCTTCCTCTCTGAAGCGCATTCCCCTCTCTCGCACCATCTCACTGATCCGAAACAGATGGGCTTGCAGTCTTGCATACCTGGCATATTTGACAAACTCTCAGTTACTACAAGGCCTTAACAATAATATCCTGACCCTCTCAGACAAAGTGAATGCTTTCATAAAAAAGCTACAGTGCTGGGCAGCCGCGAAAGAGTGGGAATTTTGAAATGTGTTCAGAGTTTCTTTTGGAGGAGAATGCCAGGAATGTTAATTTAATGGAATACACAATTACCGCTCACCTCCGAAAATAAATAAAATCTGTATTTTCCATAGGAGTAAAATCTTGAAAGGATTGACTGGATTCGCCAAACTCATCTGCTCTTCCTCTAACAATCTGCCGCCTGAGCTCGAAGATGCGCTGCTCGAGCTGTCCAGTGACCGGACATTACAGACATAATTCTTTCAAAAACACTTGACGATTTCTGGCTGTCAGTTGTGCAAGAATACCCTGGATTGCCCGAAGCTGCCATGGACATTCTCACACCTTTTGGGTCGACGTACCTGTGCGAGAAAGCATTCTCGTCCCTGGCGTACATAAAAAAGTACAGGTGTCGGCTAATCAGAGTGGAGGAAAATCTCTGTGTCGCTGTGTCAAGTATCAGCCCAAGAATTGATTTGCTATGTTCGAGGAAGCATCACATTGAAATAGACTAAATAAATTAGAAAAATTTAAATCTAATTCTATGGAGACAGAAACTAAACCCATAAATAACACAATTAAAACTTTTTTTAAAGCTATTATAAATTGAAAACCTACAACGTTGAGCATTAGCTTTGTTCTTGTTGGTTTAAAATACAATATTTGGCTATTTAGCCTAATATTGTATGTTCTGCTGATGAATGTGTTAACATTTGAGGGAGTTGCAATGAATGTCTTCTACAGGCCAATGTCAGAACAGCGGCGGGGTCGCCAAACGTCACTAGCTTTCTTCAGGGGGGTCGCCTGACCAAAAGTTTAAGAACCACTGTGTTACAGCACTTATGTTAAATATGAAGTGAACTGTAGATTAATTAATAGTTTACAAAGGATTTTCATTGTCATACAAGTCTACTGCCAGCAGCATTCATGTGACTGTAGGGGCATTCTCTGACTCACACAAAGCCTCACAGTGGAGCATGGCCTTGACAAATGACTGCTTTTATTTTCTGTCCCTACCAGATGAATATTACATTGCGTAATAGTGTAGCATTCTGTCATGCAGAGGGTGGTTTAATACCACCATCCTCCTGATGTTCCTTGTGGGGGTTTGAGCAGCTTATTTATCCTTACAAAAGTTTGATTTAAATAAAGAACGTTTCATCAAAACTAGGAGACTTTAGGTACATTAATTTAGAAAATTTAACAATTACAATAAACTCCTGCGCTTTAGCAGTCTTGAATTGAATGTGGTGTCTTCGTCAACTCAAACATGATTTTACCATAACATGTTCTATCTAAATTATATATAAACAAAATATGATTTTGAAATACTTTATTGTTATAGAGCAAATAAATGGCTTCTAGAGTACAGTTAATGGAAGCTAATGAAACCACTTTATTAAGATCAAAAGATTTACATATGTTATAATAACAGTATGTCTCACCCTTCGAACCATTAATCAGGCTGACAGAATGTTGTAGAAGAAAGGGCATAAATATTATTAAACTCACCAATGCAATAGTCTCCCAATAAAGAGGATTATGACGGTAGTTTAGATTTGAAACTGCAGTGTTTTTCACCCCTGCAATTGCCCTTTATACGAACCCCAGCACTTCACAATTAACGAGTGTAAACTCAGCATGCCCATCTAGATTCTGTTGAACGCTATTCAAAACAAAACTAATGTCAAAATAACACGCTTGAGTTAACTGTGCACTTAGCATGAATGTCCTGTCACAATTTGTTGAAATGCAGTGCTTCTATACAGCAGAAGATCATAACCGATGAGATTCATAAAGCAGAAAGACATTGCATCATTATCACAGCAAACACATTCAGCAATACATCATTACAGTAAAAGAAAATAATATATACAAATACAACAAAACGTCTCATTGTCCAGGTTTCCTCTAACGTACTGTAGCACGACCTCATTAGTCAGTAATTCATCGTGCAGGGAGAGTTCAAACAAACAGACAATAACAAACAGCACAGGAAAGCAAGGCGCCATCTGCAGATCGTATGGTGAGGGACGCCCCAATCCTCTCCTGCAATTACCCAGCATGCAGCTGAGCTGCTCCCACCACTGCTGTGCCTAATCCACTGTCCGCTGGCAAGACTCTATTATTGTAATTGATAATTCATACGTGGTGGAAACTGGCCTGGGTTGGCGTCAATTAATAGTCAGGTCATCCCCCAAATCCTAGACCCCCCACTCCCCAACACACACACACACACCAACCACCACCCCCCAAGTTGCACTTGCGAAGTAGAAGATTAATCTGATGGGGGGAAAAAAGGTTTTTTAAACCTGGATTTGGAGGCAAAGTCACCTAAACATTTTAAGCGGTTTTATCAGAGTTGACTGGTGATTCTATTCATGCCGTTTTTATGTCCCAATGACCATTCAAAGAGCAGTTATGGCTCTCACCCTATTCATACCGATAGGGTCTTCCTAATAACTGCTCGGAGGACTTTGACCTTACCAAAATGGCTGCCGAGTGGCCAGATTCGCCTATAAGGTAGTGCTGTTTACTGAATGTTTCTTGTTATTGCCTTTTACTGTGAAGCACTTTGCGACCCATGTCTGTGAAAAGTTCTATATAAATAAAATGTACTTACTTACTTAAGGACTTTGACCTTATCAAGATGGCTGCCAAACGGCCAGACTTTTCTACAAGGACTTTGGTTTAACCACATCAACAGCAGCAGAAGCCATTGTCGGCTCTGCTCTACCTCGGTGTATTCCATTATTAGACGGAATAAACGCAAGCGAGGCAGATTCTGGGTCACGGCGGTGTCAGCGGTGTAGTCTGGACTAGGTGAGCTACACAATAAGAGCGGGGGGCTTTATTGTGACATTTTATAAATGATGTCCAACTCCCTTCCTTTATCTCACAAAGATAGTTGTGAATATTGTGCGAGGTGACGCGTGCCAGCAGTTTAAGACAGCATGCATTGTGCGCTCGCACAATGGAACTAATACCCTGAAAAAGTTCTATCATTCCAGTAGATTAGCAACTGACTCTCCACTATGCCATGTCTAACAACTGAAGGCTAATAATTGTAGCCTGTCCATGTGTTTGAGAATGCAGAGGGCTCATTTGATTAGTGTCTGCTGTTATTCCTCATTTAACTGCAGCGAAAAAGCATCAATTGCTCCAACGAGAATCGCTCTGGCAAGATAAGGGCTACAATTGGCACGTCCATTTATATTGTAAACACGGCTAATTCCTAATCCATTTTCAATATGCCAATGCTTAGCTACGTGACGGGGGACATAAGTGTGTTCCTGCGCATGTTGCACTAAAGAGAGCAGCCCTTCACTGCCCCCCCCCCACAGCCCCTGGAGGGCTGATCATACCACCCACTTCTCTGCCTCTCGCCGGGATGTCGCTGGGGAAGGGATCGCTGGTTCCTGGGTCAACCCTGAACATGGCGATGCGGGGAGCGAGGAGCTGATGGGGAGCACCCAAGAGGAAACAACAACAAGCGAGCGATGTCAAAGTTGTCCCCGAGCTACATGGCTCCACCTCAACAGAGGGTGTTTGTGTCGCACTAATGGAAATAACTGTTTTCACGCAGAGAAGATGGGCTGTGAAATGCACTGGAAATGAAGTGTGATTTAAATCATTGATTTAAATCAGTTTAACCGTTTAACCAGTTAGCTAACAAGCAACTTACAAAGTCAAAAATAAAAAGACAATAAATCTACATGGTAACGTTATATGTTCCTTGCTAATGTAGGCTACCACACCAATACCAATAAGGCTACCATACCAATAAGGCAGGGTAACAATCAAATACTCATACACGTATATGGGAAGAACAAAGATGCGGTGACAGCTGTGGTTTGAATCCCGGTCACGCTTCCCCGAGGAACGGTGTCCTACAAAACAGCACCTACAGTTGATCGTGTGCTGCTTTCTAAACTATGAAGAAGCTACTGACATTTTGAATATACAATTTCCCGTACCCTATAAATATATTTGACGACGTAAAATAATGAGAATGAAAACTCAAGTTAGGCTAACCATGCAGGTAGTTAAAGCTGCCTATCTCTATTCAACTAAACATGTGGAAGCATTAAGCAGTTGAACTCTAAATACTGTAGATGCCACAAACACATTTCCCCAATGAAAATGACACAACCGCAATAACTGTACACCTGATCTGGAAAATCTCCAAAGAAAGAAAACGAAACTTACTGTGTGCAGTAGACAACCCTATAAATGTACTCCCAGTTATTGACAGACAAGAGTGAGCTTCGTAGTGTCACAATACCTGAGACCTATAAAGGTGAAACACCTCTGCCTTCAGTGCTGGGATAGTGTTGCGTGGTGCCATCTGCACCCCTTTGTGACCCCCCCCGCCCCAACACACGTGCAAACAGCACATAGGCTGTGTCATTCATCAGCTTCAAGAGCAGCACTACAAAGTGACCAGATATGGTGTATAGCACTATTACTGTAGAAGAAAGAGGAATGGAATTAAATGTGATATCACAGTGAATAGGTGGTTTCCTTTACAGGTGCAATAACATGCATCCCTGCATGCCAACACCTCCGATGACTTGAATTGTCTGTGCTGTTCCCATTAAAATGGGAATACAGTACATGCTATGTTGTTATTGGATGAAAAGCCTAAAAAGATGTTAAGACTCATGCAGGCTAGGATTAGATGCACTTAGTGACATGCAATACCTCGCCCACCTTGTCGCCAGGAGGGGGGGGGGGGCTCTGTCATAACTTAAAGGTGGAGGCAGTGATTGTAAGCTAATACACAGCAAGTCTGTGTGCGCTGAAATAACGATCCGGAGTGTCTACACAGCCCTGCTCTGTACAGGGAACCACAAGCACCACACAACACTATCCCAGCCTTGGCAATGTGCTTTCAATGTGGGAGGGGTGGAGCTTCTGAATGTTCTGAAAGTTCAAATATCAACAATCATGTTTCTCCAGGATTCCTGACTCCACCTTTAATGACGCCTCACCTCCGGGACAAACATCTCCTCACAGCATAAAATATGTAATATATATATTCAGCATTGTGTTATAACACTTGCTGGGGTGATGACGGTGTGTACTCTGCGTCTTTGGCTCGAGGAAACACTCCCATGCAGCCTGCTGTTGCCTTCAGGATTACTCGGTTTATTTGAAAACTAGAAAATCTCTGAAACTGAAAACATAAAAAAATACAATAATAATAATAAAATATTTATTTTTTAAAATGGAAATGTATCCAGAAACTATGTTTCCTTGAGGAACACTAAAATAAGTACTGACAAAATGGTTAAAAAAAATAAATGGTAAAAAAAAAAGAAAACAGTTATCAAAATGTTTTAAGCGTAACTAAAAGAAAATATGGATTTATTTTAAATCACGTATTGGACAAAATAGTTGATGCATTTCAACCAATGCACAGAGCAGTTGTCTGAGACAGCATTCCCGGGACACTATTTGGACGTGCTCTGATTTGTGATAAAATAATTAGCTCATATTTATTTCTGAGTTACATTGTGGACAGCGCTTGCCTAGGGTCAATTCATCTGTTGTGTAATACCTTCAACCCTTCTGTATTTCTCAGTTTCTCTGTTTTCATCATTCATTATTGACCTCAAAGCAGACCTGGTATGGAGGCTTCGTCTGTGACGAAGGATTTCTCATATTTCTGCGTGACTCACTTATATATAGTTCTATGGACTCACCGTGAGTGAATACTTCTAACTGGTCTTTCACAGAACGGCTGTGCCCTGGTTTGAGCAAACACTTTAATAATTCTAAACATTTCATATTAATGTGTCAATCACACGTTTGTGTGTCACTAATTAGTCATTCTTCTAGCAGTTAGAAATAATAAATAATAAATAAATAAATAATATCTGAATAAGACATTTGCTTGAGTGCTTGGTCAAATAAATAATAAAGACTGGGATGACTAGCAATCAACAATTCTAATTTAAACTGTACAACAGTTAAATACAAAACATTATTAAACAACCCAGATTTCTTTTGGAGTTTTGGACAGTAGGCCTAAATAATTAAGGCACCTTCCATTCAAGCTGTGGAGCATTAATGTTAAAGACATTGTGTTGTGTATTCTCTTTTTAGATATATTTATGGTGTTGGACAGCACTACAAGAAAATGTGCTGAGCTCAGCAAACTGTGTATGAAAGAACCAATCATTAAAAAAGGTGTCAGTGGTCCCGCCCTGACAGGTCCAACAAATCTCACAGGGTAGGGTCAGAGACATGTCAGTCAATCCCTGGGCAACCTAAGAAGCAATCCAAACCATAATAAACAGGCTGTGTTTAATAAATACAATAGTTTTCTAATATTCTGCTGCAGTTGTTTTTGGTTAATTTTGACATTTAGAGAAATCACCAATTTATCAAATAAAACCTTCAGATAAAAGTTGTTTCTCAAATGCCTGCCCCTACGGGTACTTCTAGGTACTACAGAGGATATGTGACTATTAAGTACGCGACTACATGTTCAAATGCAATATGCTATAGACCTAAACAATGAAGACTATTAAAATCTGTTATCTCTGTTACCCATTAGACGTACACATTGCTTACTAATTTACTTATATTGTCATGTAATGTAGAAGGTTTGAAACAACCATTACATTAAAAGATGATCAAATATTCTTATCCTGTTTTTGTTATTATCCAGAAATGCTTGAGATCCACTGAGTAAAGCACTCTTTGACAAATAGCATAGACCTGAACAAGACAAGCAGGTCATATGTGAAAGGTGGGCGTATAATAAATATAGAGCGTTAATATACACCGGCAACTCTTGTGTGTTCTGCGTGGCAAGGCACTATACGAGCTGCCATATCATATACGGCGAGGGGCTTTGCCTGTTGACGTACGGTATATTGAGCCCCAGCCTATACATGCGCACACTTCTATTTATGAAACATTCCATAAGCTGTCAGCTGGAGCGCGCACCTATTCCCCCATAGCTATGCTAATGCTATGGGGTGATGACGACGGTGTCTCGTGCGGTTCTAATGAATGGTCGTGTCAGGCGCGCACACACACACAATGCAGTATAACCTGAGGCAGATGCATAGCGAGGTGTCCAGGCTGTAATGGCCATCATGGTGTTCAGTGATTCAGTGTAAATTAGGATGAATTTTGATCATCATGATCCTCTCTTTCGCCTACGCTCCAAAATGTTTTTCTAGCACATTCCCTCTGCAGTTACAGCACACGTAATATGCAAGACTAATACCAGGCATCACGCATTAAGATACATGCCAATGTACTTTCCTTCAGGGCCGGGGACAAAACACCCGCCACTCTAAACAAACCTAACCCTAACCTTGGCATAGTCTGTGTCTGCACACCAACAACATGAACGCAGTGTAACCATCTGTCAAATGTCCGCAGCTGTCAACATATAAACAGCATTTCATGTTAAAATATGAAGAGTTCAGATTCAAAACCCTCTAAGTCTATTTTTTGTTTTTAAATTGGCAATATTTAAATAATTAGTTACATTATTGGAAGCTATGCCTTTTTCTTCAGTGACAAACAACATTTTAATTATAATAAAGGTGAAATCTGTGAACCAAAATATAGAACTCTAATACATAATGCTGTTTTAAATTGCTACTTGATACTTTTTTCCAGATGGACTTTTTTTGTACAGTATCTGACCTCTTCATGATACGTTCCCATGCCAATGGCACACACTACTGTACACAGCAGCCAGGGCTGGGCCAGACCAAACACAACACTTCTATCTTGCTAATGCTACCAGGCTCCCTTGCGGCAACAGAACAAATTATTTTTGTGCGGCTCTTTGAAAAGGCACTGCTTTGGACGGATATCATTAAACAAAAAAAAAAAGATTGTTTACCACCTTGCATTTTTCATTACCTCTTTAAACACCTGTCTTGCATTACCCTGGACTGGGAGTTGCGTTTACAGCTTTCTTATTTCTTCATATCACATAGAGAGACAGCGGGGGATTTATTTGTGGCGGTCGAGTTTTGAGCACCAGTATTACGCTTACATGGAACCCTGCTCAGATTGTTTCTTTCCCAAATGGAATTTCAATTTCAAACAGTCTAAATGGCCTGTGAGTAAATATTGGTGGAAGGGTTTAATTGAATATATATAAATGGTTCACCCATACACACATTCACATTCACCCATAGACCAAACATTAAATAAAAAATAATCACACATATCTATGTTTTTGATTTTCGAGTTTCTTTGAAAACTATTTCACATTTTTTGATTATGTATTTTGTGGTTAAACCCCATAAATGCTAATTCAGTCAATGAAAATGTATTTGACATGTTATATAGATCAGATTAATTAAAAATAAGACCATAACAACTCTATGTCTATTACTCTGTGTCCCTTAAAGTAATCGCTGAGTTTTCTAGTTTGGGCTCAGAAACACTGATGTTGAAGGAAGTTCAATCACTACGCCGTTGTCGGAAGCTCCTACTTACGAGTTCGGAAATCGTAAATATATTGGAAATCGTAAATATATACCATGTCACGCATTCAAGTGCATGGCCAGCAATCTATCATACAGGCCAACTAGGAAGCAGCTTTAACATAAATTGACGATCTATCAGAAACATTATTATTGCTGATGTTATCTGAAAAGATAAATACCGTTAGCAGACTATTTATAGCCAGTGCCCCTGTGGAAAATTGCGATAAGAAACCATGTTCACTTTAAATTATCCATCCATCCATCCATCCATCCTCATCTGCTTATCCAGAGTCGGGTCGCGGGGGCAGCAGCTCCAGCAGGGGACC
>JAODTR010007245.1:0-10372 GCA_025399935.1 Amblyopsis rosae | reverse complement strand
GATTAGTAATTGGAGTCAGGTGTGTTTGGTGGTAGAGAGCAGTGGCACAAGTCTCCGCCTTGGCATGCCTGTGTCAGTAGGAGTAGACACGCCCCCTAGCCACTACTAACCCTTCATCAGTGCAGGATCCTCACATTACCATTACATATGCAACATTTCTATGACTAATTTCCCTTTCGATTAACCAAGATTTTAAACTTAAGCGACTTAGTCGACTAGCCTAAAAATACCAAAACATTCAGAAAAACAACTTGATCAGTCAGGCTTAACATTTTCAGCATGTGTACAGGTTGCAGGTCTCTTGCTAACTGCACTCATTGTTCAGCTGTTTTGTCTCAGTGGGTGGAGACCATGTTTTAAATTTAGCTGTCAAACAGTCTCTTCTCATAAAAAAAAAAAAAAACAGATTTTCTACAGATCGCTTCAAGCTCGCTGCTACGGTACAACAATGGCAGAGTGCCAATACAACTCTGTTATTCACAGTCAGCAGGACGAGAGCGCTGTGAAAATCTCACTTTATATTGATTCTGTATGACTATATTGTATGCTGCATTGGCTGTATGTTGAGAAGCGTCAGCTAATTATAGCTTACCGTACTTAAACAGCTAGTTTAGCCTAGCAGAATACTATTTAGCCTTAACTTAAACAAAGATGAACAACCATCTTCTGCGAGTGGGGCTAGTGGCAACATCAAGGTTTTGCTGCTTTGAGAGTGGTCCACGCTCTCTTGCCACTCTAGGAACATATGTATGGAAATGAAGTGCTCCCAACTCCACTTGCAACGTTACATTGTTTCGCGCAGTTCCTGAGTAACTGAGAAACTACTTTTAGAAAATGTTTTACATTTAACCGACTAGTGATGTTAGCATGCAGCGTTTATCAGTTTAACTGACCAATCACTCATATCCCTAGTAAACACATACCTTATGACAATGTGCTCCACCGCAGAGTGAACACTTATGTTTTTGTTTTTATGCCGACCTCCAGCTGACGGGGGCAAAAGATGAGCAAGCAAAAGAAGTGAAGATAGGTCACTGTCCCATCCTGCTTGGATTAAAAAAAAAACTAAATAAATCACACTGTACTGAACAAAGATCTTGAACAAGTCCACCTTTGTTTACATTTTTATAAAATAATTTTCATGTTGACAAAGTTGGTCATCAGCAGCTCTGAGCAAGCTGGACAAGTGTTCAGTTTGAGAAAGGGTTTTTGCTTCTGTGATGACTTTAGATTTCAAATGTGTCCCCCACTTCTCAAGAAGTTTGGAGGATGTTTCAGCCCCAAAAAGGATATAAAAATCCTGAAGTACCTGGAACATACATAATTTAAGACATTATTTCAACTGCAGTCAGAATCTTGACTCCCATTAGATTTTCTTGTGTATTTAAACTTTTTATTTTAAATTAAGCGTTCTCTAATGGATTTAGAACTACTATAATGTGCAAATAACTTTATACATTCTCTTATGATGGAAATTTGTGAAATTTAGCATCACTGATCAAATGGTCAAGTAAACTATGTAGTATTTATGGGGATAGTGCAATTACATGTTATAACTAGTCACATCAGTGTAACTTGTGGGCCTCCACTTAAAATTGAATTTATTAATGTGCAGTGTCCACCACCGCTCTGAAATGATCGGTCATCCAGTCTCACTCTCCACTTTGAGGATGAGCTGGTGTTTCCGCAACACTAAGCAGTTGAAAGCTGAGCAGTGAGATGCCTTGCATTTCAAATGCAAAGTAGGAGAGGGCAGCTCTTCTGGGATCGGGAGCCAATAAAACCTAAACTTCGGAAGTACGGTAAAAATTGAATAAACAGACGGCTGATGATACAGTCTTGCAGAAAAAAAATTGCGAATTCATAACGATCATCCCGCTATTACTATGTTTACTATGGTACAGCGTTCCAGATTATGCTGATTAATAAAAAATTAAATTAAAAATGTGGATGCTGTTGGAGAAGGAGAAGTAACTCAACACAACTGATGATGATTGTGCCTGCTGCTTGGAAAGACCGACTGAGCCCATAAAGAAGAAAGAGTCCATTACTTTCAATCACAATGTATGCAGTAGTTCCAGTACAAGGGAGATGCTAAGCTGCAAGCGGAATATAGGTAGTGTGGTCCGGCCATTGCAGGAAAGTCGTTGATTAATGCTGTACAAAATAAAAGTTCAACCAAATCACAAGCTGGTGCAACCAACTAAGGTGCTACCAGTGGAAAAAGTAACCCTGCAGCCCCGTAGTAGTTGTAGCCCTGTATAGTTTAATACCTAAGAATCTTACCAGGCCATTTGTGTCGAGATATCTGGAAAACACTGCCAATACAGTGTCGGACCTTCCAGGATCACGAATAAGCTGCTGCCTGTACTGGAACGTCACCCTCATCTTCTCGAGAACCTGGTTCTTGTCTGTGCAGTGGTTCATAAAAGATATTGCTTCTTTGCACTCATCACCCTCCAGCTGCTTCTCTGAGTGTGTAACGTCTCTTGGGAAAGATGGCCCCCGACAGTTCTCACTCTCTTTGCCTTCACTGGAAATGTCACTTTTCTTGAATGATTTATTTTGGCGGGAAACAGTTTTCAGCCGCCATGAAAGATATCCTTGATTGCTCTTGGGATTGTAGAAATGCTCCTTATTAAAACAAGAACTACAGATTATACACTTGAATATTATGCATTTTGTGTTACAGATTGTCATTGTCATTCAAATAATTTTTAAATAGTAATTTCAGTTGACACATACATAGCCTGCCTTTGAGTAAGGATCCTTCAGCGTTGGGAAAAGACCTATGATTCCCAAGGCACACCGAATTTTCATGTCTTTGGAGGGGGCCCAACTATTATGGCAGAGAACAACATTCACATTCAATTCAAATCAGAACCGATAGTGTGTTAAAAGATGTTAAATTATGGGAAACAATGCTACAATATTTTCTGTCCAGTTAAACTGATCAGATGCTAAATAGCATAACAGCATTTGTGTAGTTTGTATTCTAATAATAAACATTGTGGTCCTAATACCACAAAACCCGGGTGCCCATTAGGGGTAAAAATCACCAGAGGCCCCACAATATGATATTATCACGATACTTATGCCACGACACAATATTATTTTTAACATATTGCGATATTTATAACATTTTCCAAATTCTAGTTATTTCTCCAACGGAACATCAGTTTATTCATCTCACATTTTATTGCTGCAAAATGTGATTGTCATGCTGACATGAACATGTCATAAATATTGTATAAAAGTTAAATTCTCATGTGAAATATATATAATGAAATTGCGATACTTGGCGTCCGTGTATTGATACAGTATTGCCTAGGGAAATATTGTGATACTGTGTTGTATAGATTTTTTCCCCCACCCCTAGTGGCAATTCCGATCTCCTTCCCATGTTTTCCCCCGGTGTGATATCTCTATCGTGATACTTCACTATCAACCTTCACCCGCAGTAGGCTATTATCTATATTGAGATAGGCACATGCTAGCAAGTAAAAATCACTACAGGTATTTACCCTTCTTTCTCCGTCATGTATGCCATAAGAATGTTGACAAGCTGCAGCCACGTCTGGTCTCTAAATTGGCCATGTTCTTTGTATTCTGAGAGGATTCTGTTTCCCCTTGGCTTCTCCTCCAGAATGCCACAAACAAACTGAAAATATGAAATACAGTGCAATAATAGTGTTTAAATAAATAAGCAAATAGTGGCATTTATCAAATAAAAAATTGATAGATAAAACAAACTTAAAATGTTTGACTGATAAGCCTGATTAAGGCTTGCTGAGTGAGCTAATGGGCAAGTCTGAAAGCCAAAAACATTTTTATAATAAAAATGTATTCAGACCCCCAATAGTAAAATTACTTTAAAATATTTAACACTAGCTTGCATTTCTGTCAACTGCATTCCAGAGTATGTCATCTGACCGTGCCGCTAACAAGTCAGAAAATACATCTTCATCAACCTCTACACCAGAATCTTCTTGCAAGATTATTTCTTTTGTTTCAGGAATGGCGAACTTCATTTTGACTTAAAAACACGAGATTTAAATGTACAAAATTAACCATGCCAGCCAAATATTACAATCCAGCATATCTGATGCCATAGCTGAAAATTCTACCGCACTTACTTTCTGCCATCAGATCACCAAAAGAGATACCATCCAGTTTTATAATTTTCTTTCTTCCTCCATAAAAGCATTGTGATTCTTGCAAAATAATCAAATACATCAATTAGCTTATCAGTGTTTGGAAAAACTGTACTGCCAATTTGACAGCTCGGGAATGTGTACTCCTATTTCAGACATTACATTTTAGTCAAGAGGAATAAGAACAAACAACATGGCTTAAAACCATTGTATACATATTTACATTAAACTAACAAATTCTTTTTATAATTTTTCACAGCAGGGGTTTAACAGATTTCAAAACAAACTTTGTTTGTGCTGATATCTGCGTAAATGTGCCCTACACGTGACTGCTCTGCTCCTCGTGAGCATTAATGCGAGGCATTTTTCATTCCACTTTGTAGTGCACTGAATTGCAGTATACTGTGCAGTCACTATAAGAATAGACAATATTGAACTACACCAACAAAACCAGCCATTAGATGCATGCAGCACGTAAAAAAAAAAAAAAAAAAATCAGCGTATCATCCTCCCCGCAGAATAATGTACAGTACAGTCTACTTGGGATGATAGTTTTTGATCTTGATGTTGTGCTGGTTCGTAGAAAATTAGCGCCTACATTCAGTTAGCCTTCTCACTCTTGACTCCATAACAATCAAACACATGGTCACGTAGGCGGTAGACGAGGCGCCATATTAAGCCCATTGAACTATAATATGCTTAAGCCTGCCGTTAATCTTCCAACAAGTCCAACAACGGAATCAACACTTTTACAAACTAATTATTTTGATGCAACTAAAATGGTAGGCTATCTAAAATAAATAAAATGACATGTTAAAAAGCTCTTACATTCCGAGGCTAATAAGGTACCTTATTTAGCCTGGTGTAAAGCGGTCGCTGAAAGCAACTAGTTGTCTAAGATCAACCACGCCATGCTAAGCCTATGTTTAAGACTACACTAACCTCAATATGCAATAAAAACATTTAGGTAAAGACAGAAACAATCTTTATCTTAACTTTGTGGGAAACTGCTACCGGTACAGCATAAAATATCTCTCAATCGTCTTTTTGCTCAGTTTGAATTTTGAAGGCCGAGGCATTCTGGGTAATGCACTTTGCAGGTGTTGGCGCCTCAACGCCGTTCATTTACTCTTATGCGGGATACAAAGTAGCACTCTGGGAGATGCTTTGACACCGGATTCAACACCAGTCAACACCAAAAACATCAACACCAGAAATGTAACTCCTACAAATTTGCCGTGTATATTCTGTACTATTGTTTCACAGAGTGCCTTTGCAAGTTGAATCTGCATGTGATGTAGGGAAAACTTCTACCCATCTGGAATTATGTCTTTGATTAGACCTACGTCAGCGACGCCTTGTAACCATAGCGTATCAGGAACGTCTTGCAACAAATCGTCCTGTTCCTGAGTTAGGCCAAGGAATAATGTGTCGTTAGTGTCATCTAAGCATCACATACTAGCCTTTTGTTCTGCCACGTTTTTTTGCTACAAAGGGAGCTGATGAATTTAGTACGGTACATAATTTGTGAATATACCATGTTCCCGGTGTCTCGGTGTCCCCCCAATCGTCAGTTTTCAGAGCTGTAGAAACAAATGAGCATCCTGCCATACACTATTTCTAGGTTTAGACAGAGAAATGTGTGCAGGTTACCTCGACTTGTAGAATGCCTGCTGTTCTTTGGTAAATTGGACATGGGCCGCTGTGAAGCCTTCATCTGACCAGAAGAGATTACTTAGAGAAAGATTTTGGTTTATCATTTCTGTAAGGAATTGCTCATCATAAGCCTCACAGACACCTGGTGTGTGTCTGTAGTAGAAGGTAATTTGTCTGGATTCAAACATGTGTTTTGCTCTGATCTTTACTTTAAGCCTGATCTACCAATACCGTGTTAATAGACCTCGGACCCTTGGTAGTTGCATCCAAGCTCCACCAATAGTTTGGCTGTCCGTGGGCTGTTTATGTCAAATTTGGATATTTTCGCCATAATTTAGTCATCATTCATTCAGTCAGTCATTATTGCGTGGACAATCCCATTCCCCTGCCCATTGCCCGTGTCTGCTCCCGTCTGTCTTGGCCCCCCTGCTGTCTATTCTGCTGACCGTGGAAATGTCTAGGCTTCATACGTGACGTGCAGAATTTAGCAAGGTGACCTTTCTTCCCACAATTAAAACATTCACGTCTTTCCTCCCGTTGGTTTCCTCCCCACTGATCTGCTCTGGTTCCGCTGGCTGCACTCCTCCCATTGGAATACTCCTGCTTGGGTCTCTGACCCTGGAAAATAATTTCAGGTTTATGCGTTAATGCATCAATTACACATAATAATAACGCAGCTGCGGGAAGGGGGATGAGCAAGGGAGAATAAAAGGAGAGGAAAGAGGAGAAATGGGGAGAGACATGTGAATAAACCTGTAAACCTATACATCGTGTTGGGTCTGGCTTGTCACATATGGTGGAGAATACGGGCAACGGTGATCCCTTCCCAGAGTACGAGTGACCTTTCGGATAGAGATGGAGGATGCGCTGGCAGCGTTGGCGGCCAGTCAAGCCCAACTGCAAGCCGCACAGGCAACCCAACGACCCCACGGCCCGTGGGGTGTGCTGGGGCAGCTGACCCCAGACGACGACATTGAAGCATATTTAGAACTGTTTGAACGAACGGCTACCCAAGAGAACTGGCCTCGGAGAGAGTAGGCCACCATCTTGGCTCCCTTTCTGACCGGAGAAGCCCAGAAAGCGTGCCGGGATTTGGATACCACCCAAGCGTCCGTGTACGATACATTGAAGAACGCAATACTGCAAAGGTATGGATATTCCCTCCCGGCACGAGCGCAACAGTTTCATGATTGGGCGTTCGATGCCGCTAAACCCCCTCGAGCACAGTTTGCCAACTTAGTCCGCCTCACTCGACGGTGGCTGTTGGAGGGGGAAGGGCCCGACGTAATCGATAGGATTGTTATCAATTGGGGAATTCGAGCCCTGCCCTATGAGGCCCGGAAATATGGGGCCCAAACCAGTCCGAAGCGGGTGGACATGCTCGTGGATTTAGTCGAGAATCATCAAGTGATGCAGAACATGCTGCAGAGCACGACAACTCCCAGGTCCCCGAGTTCCCGAGGACGGCCCCGGCTAGACCCTAAGACCGGACCGCCGGGGGGGGGGGGAGACGACGGCCCCAATAGCGGAGCGGCGCCGTTTTTTACCTGTGGACGAGACGGCCACATTGCATGGAACTGCCCGGACCGGGATGTATCTATGCCCACAGCCGGAGAGCACAGCCTGTATGTCACCTCTTGCTGGGCCCATGAGGGTGTTGAGGAACGTCACCTGCCGGTACGGATCAGTGATTTGGACACAGTCGCTACGCTGGACTCGGGCAGCACCATAACCTTGGTCCAGCCACAGTTTGCAAGTGAGCAAACCGCCGAGCGGGTCCAAGTAAGCTGCGTGCATGGAGATACGAAATGGTACCCCGTTACAGCCATGGTACGGGCCGGCGTCGTGGCCAACCTACCCGTACCCGTCTTACTAGGCAGGGACTGTCCCTTGTTCTCCAAATATTGGGACGAGGGGCCCCCCAAACCTAGGGCGGTCAAGAAGAGGAGTGGAAGACGGCCCTGCAGCAAGGAAACGCCTGGGCCGCCCGGCGGGCGGGGGCACGTACTACGGGGGTGGGCCAACCCGACGACACAGGAGAGAGGGAGTCCACAGACATGGCCATAGAAGGGGAGCCGGCTCTGGGCTCCGGGGATGCCAGGGAATCGAGTGACGTTTTTGCACGCTTCCCTGAGGCTGAGATGATGTCAACCGCCCAACGGTCGGACCCAAACCTGATACAAGCTTGGCGGGACGTCCAGCTCAGTGCCGACAAAAACACCGGGCAGGTGAGCACTTCTTTTCCTTATTTTTCTGTTAAGAATGGACTGTTGTATTGAGTGGCGAAAGTAAATGAGGATGAAATATGTCAGCTAGTCGTTCCAAAGGTGTATGTCTCCAAAGTACTGTACTTAGCCCACACCCATCATCTGGGGGCACACCTGGGCGTACAGAAGACCCTAGACCGGGTACTAGCCCGCTTCTACTGGCCTGGCATCAAACGAGCGGTTGAGGACTATTGCCGTCATTGTACAGAATGCCAGGTGCACGCCCCAAAGATCAGGTACCGCAATCCGCTTATTCCTCTGCCCATAATTGAGACTCCTTTTTCCAGGATTGGACTGGATATCGTGGGACCGCTACCAAAGTCCGGACGGGGCACCGGTACCTCCTGGTTATCGTGGACTACGCTACTAGGTACCCCGAGGCCGTCCCCCTGCGCACGGCCAATGCACAGTTGGTGGCTCGAGAACTGCTTCTGCTCTTTTCCCGAGTCGGAATAGCAGACGAGATGATATCCGATCAAGGTACATGTTTTATGTCCCGGGTGATTACTAATCTGTGTAAAAGATTACATGTGCTGAAGTTGAAGACCTCGGTCTATCACCCCCAGACTGATGGGTTGGTGGAACATTTTAACCAAACCCTGAAGAACATGCTGAAGAAACTGTCTGAGTGTGATGCATCAGGGTGGGACCAGTTGGTGCCCTATGTGTTGTTTGCCATTAGGGAAGTTCCTCACAGCCCCACGGGGTTTTCTCCTTTCGAATTACTGTACGGACAGAGGCCACGGGGGATCCTGGACCTGGCCAAGGAGGCATGGGAACAACAGCCCTTGCCCCACCGTTCGGTGGTGGAACACGTGGATCACATGCAGACGAGGATGGCGCAGGTATGGCCAATGGTTAGGGAAAATATGAGACAGGCCCAGGAAGCTCAGGCCAGGGTATACAACCGCCAAGCTGCCATAAGAGAATTTCAAGTAGGGGATAGAGTGTTAATCATGATTCCAACGAGTGAGTGTAAGTTCTTAGCCAAGTGGCATGGCCCATACGAGGTGGTAGAAAAAACTGGGCCAGTCAATTATAAAGTTAGTCAGCCAGGGCGCCGGAAAACCATCTAAGTGTATCACGTGAATCTAATGAAGCCCTGGCCTACCTATGCGTCGATCTGTGTATATGGGGCCGCAGCTTACCCTGAACCAAAGAAATGATCTGAGAGAGGTAGTACAAGGCGCACAGGACGTCTTCTCGGACCGCCCCGGTCGTACTGAGATGATTAGACACTAGATCATCACCACCAGAAGGAGGGCCTGGCCATAAAGTGGCCATAAATATTTTTAAAAGAGTCTACAACCGCAGGAAAAACCGTCTGGGATGACAGGGCATAACTGTTTCACTCTGTCAGATTACAGCAAGATATGTGATACTTTCGTGAACAAGGAACTATTGCTTTACACAGTACAACGAAACCAAACAATGCCCGATTTCAGCGACATGCAAATACCACACATCGCTCTAAACTGGGTGGATTACATGGATATGTTTAACACTGCGTCAAGATGGCTCAATTTCCTCCACAGTCTGACAACAACATACTCAGAATGGATCACAGCTGAAAAACTTCACGCCGGGAGCTCAAGCGCAACCACATAAACGCTGGACAGTTGTTCATGTAAAAACACACTGATTATATGAGCGGGGATAACTGTAGTGAGCAGCGAAGCCATACGCAACCACCCACAATGGAGGTCTTATGGATGTAATTCTACAAATGTGATCGAAATAACACGAAGCGATTTTACTATGCTGTACAGCTATCTGTGTGAAATACAGAGGTTTTACACATCAAAACGCTGGCGCAACAATACGAATCCATACGGTGTTACATTGCTTTCAGCGTGAATGGTCTGACTCCTACTAAATGTTTTTTTTATTTCCACAATATCAATGAAGTGTTAGGTTAAAATTTGCATGTGAGGTGCTATGGCTAGGGGTTTAGCTGTATGTGTATTACGCTTGCTATATAACTGCGATGGAGAGAGGCCTTCTAGACACACCCAGGAAACCACCACAGAACTTTCATAATGGAGCAGATAACCAACAGCACATCCCCAATATAACGTAGCCGGTATAATAGTTTTATTTTTGATTTTTAATTCTCCTTTTTTTATTTATTTAAGCAGACAACGCTATCTATATTAGTGACAATTCACTTAACGGATGGGATGATTTTGCGGATGCCACTCAGGGTAAGATAAACATTATTTGGCTGGATATGTTATATCGATGGTTTTACCCCTTATATTTAACATGATGTATGTAATTCATTCTTAACAGCGA
>JAODTR010007244.1:0-10373 GCA_025399935.1 Amblyopsis rosae | reverse complement strand
TATATATATATATATATATATATATATATATAAATGACAAGCAATTATTCAAGATAACTTTATTAGGTGGTTTCATAAAGTGCACGTCTCTATTCCTATCGCATCTAATTTGCATATTTAATAACCTTTCATCAAACACATGGCAACGTGCGCTTGATGGCTGAATCTGTAATTGAAAGCAGTGCACACCTGATTGTCACATCACGCAGTCACATTAATCCAATCAGCAAATAACCCACATCTAGTCACTAACATCAAACACCCACCTCGATGCTGATTGAGGTGGGTTGTTCTCTCATTTTGAATGGAGAGTATCCATGAGCAAATCTACTGTGGAAAGCAAAACTTACAAAATCTAAGATGGCCTATCCCACTGCCTTCGAGGCTTTTCCTTATGGACAATTCATTAATCAAATAATACACTATAGGGCAAGCCATTGGTTTCTGTGTGAAATGTGGGCTGTGTAAATAAAGTTGTGTATAATTAAGTAACTCTTCAGTGTAAGCCAACATGAGTGAAGCAATCAAGGCCAGCTTGAGCTATTCATAAAAGTGTCTAGGCAAATCATAATAGTGGTTAAGCCAATCATAAAAGTGGCTAAGCCAACAGTGGCAGCCATTATAACATCAGTGATCATTCATTCACAGCAATCTATAATTCAAGGTAACCGCGGCGATGCATAACTTTGACACTGTTGTTAGTCCGAACCCGTGCAGGCCACAGCTGAGGACCACAGGTGCAGGGGTTGCAGTGCTTAGAGAGACCCGTATCACTTATCAACCGCTTTGCCCTATTACCCACAAGCCACTGGGGGCATGTTGGTGTATTAGCCAGGTATCCATCTCATTTCATTTGCGCCAATGGCTCCAGTCTGCTTCACCTGGGTCACAGATATAAATGTTCATCATTTCTGTCTAAACAGGAAAAACAGCTTTTCACAATGGGATTTCTCCATGTAGGATATTCCTGATGTTAGTGTCAGGTTCGGTGATACTGGAAAAGGTTTGCTTACTGTATGTTCAGCTCAGTTAACTTTAGGTCTGCTGAGCACAGTTAAACGGATCTCAATTGAGCATAGCTCAACTTGGTTTAGATCTGAGTTTTGAGCAACATTGAGTTCAGATGAACGTAGTCCAGAGAGTGTGAAGTCCTTTTTTATCCAATAACTGGGTCTTCAACCAATCACTCCTGCTTGTCCTCAATACCACGAGCAAACAATCGGATGAGCTGGGGCTGTACGCTGCCGAAATTTAGAAACACACACATGCGCACACACATACACACACACACACACAAGCAAACGCACACATGCACACACAAACACAAACATCAAATCATATTATCAAATGTTCAGTGTAGTGCACATTTCACTGTGGCACTGCAATAAAGTTATCGATACTTCATATCGGCAATGCACCTATACAATGACTTGGCACGCAAACTTTGTGGTGAAAAAAAGTTGCTGACGTCAAAATGATTATAATAACACCTGAGGTAAATCTTTCAGCTTTAAAAAAAATATATATTTCACTTAAACTTGGTGCAGCTAGTTACCCCCTAAATAAAAAGAAATGAATGACTCTTTTCACTTGGTTCTCTTCTATCACTGGGTCTATTAACACTAATGGTGCACTATGAGAACGATTAGTGGAGGGGAAGGCGCTTTGAAGGGATGGACTTCAATTTTAATTAAAGGGGAGTAGCCTTTTAACAGAGGGAGGGCCTTTAAATTAGCAACATTACACCGCCATGCATCATTGGCAAAGTACAATGGGGCATAAAATAAATGATGTACCAAACGGTGGTAGAAAGACTACAGAGATCTGACAGCGTGCAAATAGAACATGTGGACAAGGGTTCCAGGAGGAGCGATAAGCTGAGCTTTATCACCGTTGACTAGACATGTTTTTCCAGCAGGGTTTGATGAAAGGTTTTCTGGATGAGCAAATACAATATCGCCTGACTAAGCAATGAGAGGTGGCATCCAAATGTGGTCTATAACTGGAAGGGTACTACTTACAGACATAAATAGACTCCTCAAATCCAATTAAGCAATGGCGATTATATACTTAATAAACGTAATATTATAAACTTAATAAACAAGATCCTTATTTCATCCTTCACACAATATCACATAAAGAAAACCTTGAGTTGCCTTCACTTTAATTGTTTGAGAATGCATTGTCATTGTTTTTAATGATTAGATGAACTTTACAACAGGTTCGTAATGTGCATTCTTCAGTGCAAAAGGCCCTTCCATTTAGCATGCTGATCACCTGACGTGTATGGCAGCATGAGGGAGTATCTCTCCGTCACAGGTCCAGCTGCTAAGAACGGTGGAGGATTTGCAGGCTTGACCTGCGGAGCAGATTGGGCCGAGGAGTTTGGTTTTGGTCTCACTGTGGTCCTCTATGGAGATGGCCTCCTGGAACTTGGGCTGGAAACTGAAACGGCGCACGCGATGGACCTCAATGAACGGGTGGTCGAACTGTGGACAGACAAGATGGTAGTAGAGTGTCTTATTTTAAACTGACCTCCTGTGGAAAGCCAGAGTTCTGCTGTTGGAATGTTACTGGTACGAGAAACTAACATCCCATTGGTTAGTGCGGAGAAAAGTAGCTATATTAATTAGTTCTCCCCATTTCCATAAGAAGCTTTTTTATCTAAATGTATTTAAATATTTAGGCCATCCTATCCTGCTTACCGCTGTTTTTGTAGTAATCAAATCAAATCAAAGCGATAGAATTCAAATTCAGTATAAATATTAATATTTAATAAAGGCATCGGCTGAGAGGTAGGCTACTCTCTGGGCAGAGTGGAGTCATATGAAGAAATATAGATATGGAAACAGAGAAGGGATGAAAAGAAATTATTTTGTCAAAAGCCGCTTTCATCTCACTCACTGTCACAGAAAAGACAGCTTTGCTCGCTTGACTTTCTTTTGCTCAACGTAGATTCACTTCATCAATCTCTCTTTCTCTCTATGCTCTGTCCCCAACGCAGAGTGACAGTCGTTTATTCCACATCAGACGCATTTTATAACTGCGGCCCGCTTTGCATTCGCGCCGGACAGTTCCTCTAAAAGGCTTTTTGACAAGGCCATGAATACGCTTATCGGCCGCTCACCGCTTGTTTCGGCCTGCTCGGCTGGACTGTGACGCCGATATTAAGTGAATTCTGATTCAAAAGAAAAGCCCCGGTGCCCACAAGGTGGAAGGCCTGCTTCCTGTTTTTCCCAGTGGCAGATAACGTAGGAGACCTTTGAGCGTGCGTGATGTAGGCTTGGACCAGGCGGGGTTAGGTTTGAACTATATCATTTGCACAAAGAGTGTCCATTGCCTTTTTATTAAAACGATGCAGAGCAAACCGATAAGTTAGAAGCAATTTAAAATAAGAAAACCCTGAGAGTCTCCAGTAAAAAGGTGCTAAATCAAACAAGCCGCTTTACTTCTATATTTGTCACATTACGAATTGCTCTTACTGTATTGGATTTAAGCCCTGGGGAAATTCCCTGACCCATTGTAGCCGGTGCCAGGAGATAAACTCTTGATGAGCATGAAGGTTATTTATGATATGTCGGCAGGCCAAAAGGTTGCTGGTGGTGGTGGAGCTGAAGTCAACCCTAGCTAAGTAAAAGTGCAGATTCAGCAAGGCGTGGTGCTAGCACACTAAATGAGCAAACTGCCTGCTGCCCGCTCGCTCACTTATGAACTGACTCATTCGCTGTCACTCTCAATCTGTCTTTTTGCGGGTGTAGCAACTCCTGAGCTTGAATACCAAGCTGTGTGACTCGAGGGTTGAGTTTTTCGTGCCAAAATGTAATCATTTCTAAAAGTTCAGAAGTCCTTTAATGTTTTCGCACCGCTGAAAGAAAAACTTGTTCGATCACTGCAGGATTTAAGCTGACTATGGAATTTAAGTTGAAGTGAATATCAATCACATTTGGGTCAAAATGTTAAGATAAAGCGTTGTTGGAGTCCATCCATTTAGTTCACTGTTCCTAGTCAATTAAGCAGCTGAAAGTCTGTAAAGAATTCAAGATTATATTCATCTGCCATGGCTTAGGTCTAGCTTCACTCAATTACTATTGACATCTCCAAATTAATTTAAAGAATTCAGAAGCTTGCTTCTTCTTTTACATTTAGGTGTCGGTTGAGATCAGCAAAAAAAACAACACAGCTTCCCGTTTACCTGGTCTTCCTCGTTCGTGTGTCGCACAAGGTGACGCAGGAAGTCGAAACGGGTGCACTGTCTGACCAGGATGAGGTCGGTGGTGCCGTCGGCCAGATGGGCGGATGGCGAGAGGCCCTTGGGACTGCGGGGGCATGCACAGCTCATACTGGCTGCGTTGATGGCCACAAATTTGCCACTGATATCGTGCCACACACCACCGCTAGCTGTAAGGGAGGAGTTAAAGCTACAGTCTGTGAATCTGCTGTACAGGCGAAGTAGCAAATGGAACCGAACAGTACTGACAGCACACACCCAAACGTAGGCCTAATTTGTAGCTTTACTGCCTGGCACTGGGGAAGTATAATACAATCTTTGTTGCCCTCAACATTCGTACTTTTTTGTACCCTTATAGTTTTGTACCATTAAAATTATATGGTAGCCTGCCTTCCTGCCATACACAATGACACAAAATGTGCACGTTTAAGGCTATTGCACCAGTGACAAGCCCTTTGTACCTTAATTGAAAACAACAAAAAGTGATTATAAGAAGTGAAACTGTTGTATACATGCCAGCTCCAGGAAAACTGCATGCCTTTCTTTTTTTGTGATGAATTGTAGCAGGCTACTAGCTAACACTAGCTAAACATAACACACAAAGTAAGGACATTTGTGTTTGGTATATTATTTGTTATGGTAACAATGCTTCTTGGAAATGTATCTTATACTATTGGAAAGCTTGATTATTTCACTAATTGCAGCAGAGCTAAGCATGTGGGTTGTGCCCATGAAAAATTTGCCAAATCTTATCTGACAATTCCAAACAGACTCTTGTTTGGTGTTGTTTGGTGGATTGGCTGATTGAAGTCTGAAGAAACAAGACCTATTAGCAATTTAACAGTGTATTCATTTAACAAACAGGAGCGTCAGTAGCGTGTGCAAGAACCATAGACAGCTCATGCTGGTCACCATGGATGGCATTCCATTCTTCAACCAGCATTTGTCAGCCAACGTGGTTGTGTTGGTGACTCTGGCACGAACTGCATGCCCAAGCTGATCCCACAATTGTTTGCAAATTGCCTTCATTTTTGTGCGTAGTTTATGAATGCACTGTAGTAGACTACAATGTGAAACAACAGACTATGCTCCCTAGGGCTTTGGTTGAATTGGAATTAGTGCATCGAAAAACACAGCGCCACCCAGGGGAATGGTGAGAGCCTGTCACCAGGGTGACAGTCATTAGAGCAGGCTGTGTAGAATATGATCACAGAAATCCAAATTAGCATCGGATTGCTTCACATGCACCTCATAGGGAAAATGTATCTCAGAAATCATAACGATTCATTACCTCCCCCCATGGTCTCGCAAAACAAACTTACAGATGCAATACTCTCAACTGAAGATAACAAGCCTGGAGAGGCTACGTAGGGGGGGGGATGTAGTGTCGCCAAGCAAACACCCCCCAAACCCCTCCCTGCCAACATGGGATACTATCACACACGCACCCACCCAATGGAGACCCCCCCCCCCCTCCTATGCAGCTAGGATGGCCAAAAAGTCTCAGAAATTAACATTCTCACATAATACCAATTAGAGTGGGTGAAATTTCTCTGTGCACAGACACAACATCTGCTGCTTGCCAAAGTACACCCACATACGCACGAGCATGCACGTACTGTACACGCGCACGTGCGCGTATCCGATGGACCATGAGGGTTATACGGTCTACAATGACGTTATTCTGTTTCTCTGTGTCCGTGTGTGTAAACACAGAAAGAGTGTTGAACTACTGTAAACAAACCAAATACACAGAAAACAATAGTGCACAAAAAGCTAAATACAGACCTGCAATTGCATCGTTTGGCAGGGATTGTTATTGACTAAACACTATTCCAAATGATGGGCATAAACAACACAGACATACTGTACCTTTATCGGAGTGTTCCGTCTTCACGGCTGTCTCGGACGACTGGTGTTGGCAGACACGGCATCTGGAATATCAAAGTTTTTATGCGTGAGAAATGTTTATCTCTTAGGGTTTTTGTGATATTTAGGAGACGCCTCAGGATATTAACAACTTGAGGGATATAGGCCTATGAGAAACTTGGAGGAACTTTATGTCCTATCTAAAACAAAATTCATAATTCTGAGAAACAACTTCCACTAACATTGTCGACAACAGTACTTACATTAAATGTTTCAGAAAGAGTGCTTGCGTACAAGGAAGTAAGTGTCTTACGACACGGCAGATAGGCTTCTGGGAAACCTCAACAATGTGTTTGGCTCTTGGGCAGGTGAGGCGTACTACTGCTATTGAACTACACTAGATAAGCAGGCGAAGTGCTGTGAAATAGGGACAGCTAAAACCAAAATGGAGTGTATCTCTGTGTAATCTCTGTGTGCCATGTGTGGCTAGGGAGGTATATAGCTATATTTACCCAGCTCGACACAACAGCTTGTCCCTGGGGTTTCCCCGGCTGTTCTCGACGGGGAGGAAAGATATGGTGCCTTCATAGTGGTTATGGCTCAGAAATGCTTTTATCCCTGCAACAAACACAGTGATAAAATATAGGAGAGGACATAAATAAACAAACAAATCAACAAAGGGATTTAACTAAATAAATTTAATTAGAAACAGATTTCTTTGCATTCCTCTGATACTGTTGTTTTTGGAGCTGTGTATGATACTGGCTATTTCAATATTGCTGATTTTTACAAATCTGTGAACGTTTTCAGTATGGTTGTCAATGCATTAACCATAATTTGTCTTAGAAAATACGCTAAACCGTGAAAGATTATGGTAATATTTGAAGAAAGGAGATTTTAGGTGGCTGGAGTCCAGTTCACCTAGGGTTAGCAAATAATAGACACATAGCCACAGGCTCACAGATGATTTGAGATAGTGATAGATCTAAACATCTGCGGTTTCTGTACCTGCAAGGTCATATCTGCCGGGCCCCAACCACCGCTTCCTCTCGCTGTCTGTCAACACGTCTCCATAGAAACCGTAACCGAGCAATGAGGTTGAGTATTTGAGGATGGTATTATTGTGATGGACAGAGCACACGTCCAAGGGCTGAGAATCTCCTGTAGGACACGGTCAACCAGTTCAGCAACCAACCACACAGTGGCTTGGTTACCCAAGCATGCCAATCATATCTCATTATGTTAGCGAACCCAGTGCTCCATAACAAGGACCTATGAATGAATCCACTCACCTAAAATGATGTGCAGAGTGGAGGTGATTGGATCGCTGGTGCCCACTGTGGCAAAGCAGACACAGTCAGTCGACCCTGTTTCGAGAAACAACCATCACAATTTTCGATTTAAGACAGAAACTTTCTTTGGGACTTTCATCCTAGAATTTAAGATTGGGGAGTCCAAATAGTGCTCACGAACTTACTCACTAACAGCTGGTGTAAAATACAATAAGTTACTGGTTGGGCTGGCTGCAACGCTAAACGATGGCATATTGTTGCCCTGTTATGAGATGATCCCAAAGATCCTGGTTGGCATGGTTGTTCCATTTCTACTGAGTGCCCAAGATGAGTTGGTGCATTAATATATTCAGCCTTCTGTCGCCAATAAGAGCCTTTTCTTACTTGTTTACCAAAGTCATAATCATGGATAAAGATTAAAAAAAACTGTAAAGGCTTCAGTCTTGAGTGGAGCGTAGATTGCAATAAAACGGGATAAAACTAACTGAATGGGTTTTATTAAGCGGACGCACAGAAACATTTCCGTCATGAAGTTATCTAAATCTGACGCCGGCTGGCCAGATGCTTTCATCAAGCTGACAAATGAAGGATAAGAGGAATTCCTGTTGCCGTGAGAGTCTTCAGTTCAACGTCCACACTCATCTTGGCCGGTAATAAGACTCCGTCTTCCCTTTCTCGCAGAACTTCCAAGCTAAAGCTATGCGGCTGCTTCCCGTCTTCATGAAGGAGGGTGGAGAGAGCATGGGATAGATGGAGGGAGAGCGGAGACATTTCGTGATGTTCTGCTGGGCTTACAGGAGCGTGACAAGAGGGGATTCTGGGTAGATCAGGCCTGTCATTCAGCGCTGGACACACTGAGATGACTATGAAGATAAGCTCGCACCATCTCTCCCTTCCAACAGTGTCTCATGAATACGGCTGCTATTTCCTGCCGGTTCCTCTCCAAGCTTTAAATGACATCCCTGCTTTCTATGAATGCTCATAAAGGCCTTGGGCTGCCTGGCCTTTTACTGTGCATGGCGAGAAGGTGACAAATGCAGTGTGCCTCTGTTAAAGCTACTCTGTAAAAATGAAGTGAATTCAGAGATGATTCAAATTGTGCATATTATACACTGGTTGGAAAACCAAAACGGACTGTGGCACCTGCTGCTATGGTCCATATTCTAAATTTCTGCCCAAAATGATCAATGTACTTAGACACTCTTGGCAGGAAGACTGTAAAATGTAGACTAGAATGGAGGTCTCCACTAAGTAGCTATACAGTCTAACAGTATCTCAGGGAAAATTGCTATAGTTTGTGAAACATAATCACATTGCAGCAGTATACCTTTATTTTACAACCAGCTTTAAAGGTTAATGGATATTATTGGAATATAAACCAAAAACAAATCAAATAAACTAAAAATATATCCTTATCTTAGACATTTGGAACTTTTAGGAATTAAAACCTGTATAATAACACTTATAAAGTAGCCATCAAGGGGAATTATACAAATAATTAAATCAAGATACATTTTCATTCGTCATAACAGTACATTTATTGACGTTACATTCATCAATATTTAAAATCGTCTGCAACAAACACATATCTAAGTGATCTGCTATCATTTGGTCACAGTTCACAACTTCACATGTATTTTCAAGACGGTCTGTACACCATCAAACATGTCCACACTTGTCGCTGCCTGCCTAAGCCACATCGCATTGTGCCAAGTGTGACCTGATGGAATATTGCAATTACACAACTTTATTTCTTTCCTACATGAAAATTACAGTGATTTCAAAAATGTCACCCAATGCGTTTCAGCTAATGGCACTTAAGTGCTTGCCAGGGTCCTAGTGGGACCACATTCCCTTGTTGCCATAGGGATTCCATCCCGTCACTCGGCAACAGAGAAATCAGACGTGATTTCACTCACACACACACACACTACAATATCCTGCTGTAAAGTTGATTATAAGAAAATATATATTATTATTAAGACTAATCGCACACTTTAGATAAATAAATAAATTGCAATAAATAAATCATAATAATATGATCTACAGTACTTTTTAAAAATAAATTCAAATATCTGCATAAAGATGGCATATCTAAAATATGTGATTTATTAGTTGCAATTAATTACGTAAAGTGTGCGATTTATCGTGATTACATTTTCATTGCATCCCTAGAATCCCTAGACAGCCCTAGAAAAGCCTAAACAAAATAAAAATAAATATAAATATTGTAATTCTGTTATGACAGGCTATCCCACCTGCAGGAATGATTCCGATGCGCAGAGAGCATGGCACCAGCTCAGCATCCATTCGGTTCTGGTCGACGCCATGATGGGTCTGGGTCCAGGCCACCAGCCCATGGAGGACTTCACTGAACATGCCGTCTCCTCCGACGCACACCACACTGTAGACACACCACACACCACACTGAAGACACACCACACTGTAGACACACCACACACCACACTGAAGACACACCACACTGAAGGCACACCACACTGTAGACACACCACACACCACACTGTAGACACACCACATTGTAGACACACCACACTGAAGACACACCACACTGAAGACACACCACACTGTAGACACACCACACACCACACTGAAGACACACCACACACCACACTGTAGACACACCACACACACCACACTGTAGACACACCACACTGAAGACACACCACACTGTAGACACACCACACACACCACACTGTAGACACACCACACTGTAGACACACCACACACCACACACACCACACTGAAGGCACACCACACACCACACTGTAGACACACCACACTGAAGGCACACCACACTGAAGACACACCACACACCACACTGAAGGCACACCACACTGAAGACACACCACACTGTAGACACACCACACACCACACTGAAGGCACACCACACACCACACTGTAGACACACCACACACCACACACACCACACTGAAGGCACACCACACACCACACTGTAGACACAC
>JAODTR010007243.1:0-10373 GCA_025399935.1 Amblyopsis rosae | reverse complement strand
GCCCCTCCCCTGAGACCACTTTGCCTTGGGAGACCCTACCAGGAGCACAAGGCTCCAGACAACACAGCCCTCAGGTTAATGGGGGCACCCAAACCTCTCCACCACGATAAGGTGATGGTTCCCGGAGAGGATCTGTAATTCAGTTTTGACTAATAAGTTTCAAATGACGTTTATCTGGTGTCTCATTATGTCTATTAATCAGTTACAGATATTCTCAAAGTCTATTGTTGATACCTTCAGCTGAATAATGAAGTAGAGTTCCAGATATCAATAATTTTATTGAGTAGTCACGATTACAGTTTAATATCTCTTAATCACCCTCAATTTAGGATATCTACATAATTCTTTTGAGATATATTAAATATAGTAAAGATTCATTTGTAAATATATTGAACTGGAAGTCTGACTAGTCCAAATTAAATTAAAGATATCTGAAACTGGAATTGCAGTTAGTCATAATGTAATTATAGATAGGACTATTATCAAGTTTTATTTCTCTGAATTCATTTTGATTGGAGATATCTCAATTTGGAGATATTTTCATTCTGCCTAGTTAAAATGTAATTACAGATGTATTGAATTGGAGTTTTAGTTGGGCAATATTAAAATGCAAGTGTCTGTTTAGGAGTCAGGAGCCGGAGTGATTTTCTTTATATACAAACATAGCCTATGCCCATCAACCGGTTAACCGCCATATAAGACCAGCTTTGTCATCAACTCAACAGAGAATACACTTGTAGTTTTCTAGTTCTTGGTTTCAATAAATGCATTATTATAATGAACTGCAGTGCTTTGTTATATTTGTGAATATTGACAACATTGACCTGTTTTGCCAAAACTAGTCTATGTTCAGTTTTTACATTTACGGCATTTGGCAGACGCTTTTATCCAAATTGACTCATGTAGTACATTTGTCAGTAGTTGGACAGGTCATATACCAGCAGTTAAAAGCAAACAATATTCTAAATGGAACAATTGCAGCATAATGGCATCATACCTATTACCACGTAATAAACCATATAAAATACAATAGGTAATGGCCTTTATTTTATGAGATAAGAGCATGAGAAGTTTAAAAGGCTATTCGAAGATGACACTCTTAGATAGGCGAGAGTGCTAAGAGGTGGCGAGGTCGCTGGTCAAGGTACCAAGGTGGATTGGGAAGAGATGTGTCTTGAGTCTCTTATGGAAGATGGGTAGTGTTTCTGCAGTTCTGACTTTTGCTGAAAGCTCATTCCACCACTGTGGTACCAAGACGGAGAATAGGTGAGACTTCGATGAGCGAGTCCCAAGGCCTCGTAACGGTGGCATCGCCAGCCGGCCAGTTTGCTGTGTTAACTTTTTTGAGAGCAGTTCTTTGCAGAGAAATATGATCTGATGCCTCCCATTAGAATTGTCATGACAACCAATTCAGTATAGTCTTAATGACGTTTGAGATCTGCAACTATTATTTTAACTAATCAAAACTAAATGACTAATAATATGATATATATTTGGGATGTGTGATAAGTCGTCGTTTTCTGTGACGTCACTGATATCTGATCTTTGCCCCTGACGATATAACCCCAAAGATTAGACAAGTTTTGGGATTCCTATCGACTACTGTTTCAGGGAATTTAAGGAATTTGTTATTTTCGATAAAGCTATGTGTTTTAACAGTCTTATCATCTTCCATCTCAGGAACATTGCCAAGATTAGATCAATGGTTTCAAATAAAAGAATTGTAAATGCTAGTCCATGTTTTTATTTCATCACGTCTGGATTACTGCAATGCATTGTACACCTGTTTGAATAAATCGACCATGGACCGACTAAAGGCTGTTCAAAATGCAGCTGCTAGGCTTTTAACTGGGACAAAACGGAGAGCGCACATTGCTCCTGTGCTTGAGGCGCTTCATTGGCTTACTATCAGTTTTAGAGTCAGTTTTAAAATCTTGGTCATGACCTACAGAGCCTTGCATGGCCAAGCGCCTATTTACATTTTGGATTTATTACATCCCAACACTTCTGGCCGGTCTCTGAGGTCGTCCTCCCAAAAGCTTTTAATGGTTCCAAGAATGGTAAATGGACTGCATCTATACAGCGCTTTCATACAAAGCTCTTTACAGTATTTTGCCTCACATTCACCCATTCACATGTTCATACCCTGATGGTGATCGCTGCCATGCAAGGTGTGACCAACCACTGGTTAGGCATCTTGCTCAAGGATGCTTACAGGTAGGTCAACACTGGGGTTTGAACCCAAAACCTTCTGTCTGGGAGCCCAACACCCAGAGCACTCAACCATCCTGATCCTCAAACACGTTTGGTGAATGTGCATTTGGTGCACATTGGTGGGCTCTTCCCCCATTAGACTTGAGAGCCTTAGATTCTGTGGCCGCTTTTAAAAAACACCTCAAGACACATCTTTTTCGGCAAGCTTTTAATTAGCAACATAGTGTTATTTGTTTGCATTGCTTTTGTACAGCACTTTGTGACCTTTGTCTGTGAAAGGTGCTCTATAAATAACTTTACTTACTTACTATCTGTAATTCAGTCTTGAATAGTTAAAACTGAATTATCTTTTAGCTGCCGTTTTGACTAATCAAAATGTTATAGATATCTTGACTAGGGCTGGATATTGCCAGGGACTTCGATACGGATACAGGCACTACGATACGGATCACGATACATGTGTCACGATACCAAACGGATCACGATAGATTGCGATGGGATATATATTGCAATACTCACATAATTTACAGAAATTTACAAAAATTGAGCTGAAAGTACAACTTGAGTAATATGCAGGGCTGGAAATGAAGGTCGCCCGCTCGCCTCAGGCGAATAGTTCACTTTTTGGGCGAGTCTAATTTTAGAGCCACTAGCCCGTCAGGCAAATGCACTTTTTGACAACCATGGGCTATAATTAAGGGAGTTAGATTGTGTACTGCGGAAAGTGACTGAGGATAATCAGCAATCATAATCAAACCACCTTTAACAAAGAGGTGGTATTCAAATTGATGGACACAGTCTTCAATTTGAGGCATTTGGTTTCAAAGAGCAGGTTGTAGCAATTGAGAAAAACTAACATGCTGCCACACACACACACACACAAACAGACAAACACTGACCATGCTCACGCTAATAGCACCCTCTTCCACTACGTTTCGGCAGCTTCAGAGGTACATTAGAGTGTGCGGTGGACATCCAACAACAGCAGCAGTGTTATCGGAGTACACATGTCTATCGTCGTCGGCCGTGCCACGTGTTGCCATCTGTCTTCACACTGGTCTGATGGGCACAGCAGAGCCAATCTAGGGTGAAGACCACTTTAATTGAAGGCACCTCTGGTCTGCGATGCCTGCCTGTGTTCAACATTGTGGCGTGGTGCAAAAATCAATGGGCTATTTCTGACGCCAGGACCCAATTCCTTTCCTTTATGTCAGGGAAATGTTCACTGCCCTTTAAACTTGGATCTTTGCAGGGAGCCAGAGGGCTTTGCGTTGCCGTGGGATATGTCTGGGTTTCCTTTTGTTCGGCAGAGCAGAGAATGGCCCCCGTGCGGACGGGTCAAGGTCCCGCAGGGCTTCATTTCAAAAGCAAACATCACACAAGCACATTTCAGGTAGTGTGCCTGTGTGTGTGTGTGTGTGTGTGCCCGAACCCTTCAACTGAATGGTGGGACGCAATAATCTATATCACCTGATAGAGAGATGCACTGGATGACAATGTTGGCGTGGAAATGTGCTCTTAGGCACTGACACTGCCAGGGTTAAGGGGTTTATTCCCTTGAGTAGAGCAAGGAACTAACACTGCAAGGTTTAGGGGTTATATTCCTTGTGTAGAGCAAGGCACTAATACTGCCAGGGTTAGGGGTAATATTCCCTGCGTAGAGCACAAGGCACTGACATTGTCAGGGCTAAGGTTGATTTATGCTTCTGTTTGAGACGTAGCTCATGCCATTGTGAGCATACAGTATTATACGTCAAGCGAAGCCCCAATATACACAAGAGCCATGTCCAATGTCTAAGTTGGCTAATGTCCCGCAGGAGCCCCGGGAGTGCTCAACACCTGGGTAAGGTGTGGTAGGTCGGCTAGGTGCAAAGCTGTAGTCTTGGTTAATAACGCTCAAGCAAGGCATATAAGAACATTCCTTTTCAGCTAATTTAATAATTATACCAGGATTGCCAAAGGGAGACAGTCTGCATGTGCAGGATGTTGTTACAAAGATCCCTAATTCAAATCACTCTGGCATATGAACTTGCATCCACAAGACGGTTGTTAGCTGCGTTGGCGGGTGGAAGGACAGGCAGTTACATTTTTGGAGAGGTGCACGTCAGGTTACTGCGTAGGTTACGCTTTATCCGTAGGTTACTGCGTAGGTTACGCTTTATCCGTAGGTCTCTGCGGAAGTTACGCTTTATCCGTAGGTTACGGCATAGTTTTGACGCAGAAGCATAAATTGGCCTTCAGGGGTTCTATTATCTGTGTAGAGCAAGGCACTAACGCTGCCAGGGTTAGAGGTTCTATTCCCCAGTGTAGAGCAAGGCACTAACACTGCAAGGGTTAGAGGTTCTATCCCTCGGGTGTAGTGCAAGAAGGGTGAGCATGGGGACTCTGGAGGGGGGAGGCGAAGGGATGGAAGCGCTGCTTCTTGCTGTGAGGCCACTGTGTTGCCCTCAAGCAGACCATGACTGTTACATTGCTCCTCCTAATCAGGAACCAGGTGAATTATTAATTGCAATCTCCTCCTCACTCCTTCTCTCTCCTTCTTGTCTCCCACCCAGAAGCCACCATGAGCCCTCCACACTGTTCGAGTTCCCATGGCGACAGGTAATTTCCTCAATAGTCAAATACCCCAGGCTGACACTGAGCAACATGACGCGCACTCACACACACACACACACACACACACACACACACTGATACTGTGATAGCTTTTCTCTGTTTTCGTCAGTAACCATATGAAACACTGTCAGAATTCCTAATGAGTGTGCATGAATGTGTGTGTGCTTATGTGTGCGTGTGTGCCTGCGCGTGTGTGTGTGTGTGTGCGCATGTTTGTGTGTGTGAGTGCGTGCATGTCCTCCCTCAGGTCCTCCACTGAGCCCCTCCAGAAAAGCGGCAGCTCCACGGGCGTCATCTTGGACATCTCCGCCCTCAACATGGCCGCCGGAGAGACGGGCGTGCCCCCCCTGCCCCCACGCTACCGCTTTAGGGACCTGTTGCTAGGCGACCACACGCTGCAGAACGAAGACAGGTACCGTAGCTGTGTGTGTGTGTGTGTGTGTGTGTGTGTGTATGACCCCTTAGGGGGTCGCCCAGGTGGAGAGGCTCCAGGGCCTTAGCTGGTTCCCCCAGGTGGAGAGGCTCCAGGGTCTTAGCTGGTTCCCCCAGGTGGAGAGAACCCAGGGTCTTAGCTGGTTCCCCCAGGTGGAGAGGCTCCAGGGTCTTAGCTGGTTCCCCCAGGTGGAGAGGCTCCAGGGTCTTAGCTGGTTCCCCCAGGTGGAGAGGACCCAGGGTCTTAGCTGGTTCCCCCAGGTGGAGAGGCTCCAGGGCCTTAGATGGTTCCCCAAGGTGGAGAGGCTCCAGGCCATTAGCTGGTTCCCCAGGTGGAGAGGCTCCAGGGTCTTAGCTGGTTCCCCTTGCTAAGAGTGTCTGGGAGACTCCCAGGAGCTCCGGTGGCATGAGAGGCACTAGCCAGCAGGAGACACATGACGAGCCCCTTATAGGGAGCAACATGAGATAGCTGGTGTTAGCCTAGCCATGCCTTAATTAGCCCAGCCTGGTGTTAACATAGCCTGGAGTTAGCCTAGCCTGGTGTTAGCCTAGCTTGGTGTTAACTTAACCTTGAGTTAGCCTAGCCTGGTGTTAACCTAGCCATGCATTAGCCTAGCCTGATGTTAATATAACCTTGAATTAGCATAGCCTGGTGTTAGCCTAGCCTGATTTAGCATAGCCTGGCACTAGCATAGCTTTCTGGTGTTAATATAACCTTGAATTAGCATAGCCTGGTGTTAGCCTAGCCTGATTTAGCATAGCCTGGCACTAGCATAGCTTTCTGATAGCCTAGTCTAGCCCTAGCAAAGCTTGGTGTTAACCTAGCCTAGCCCAGCATTAGTGTTCCTGATGTTAACCTGATGTTAGCCTAGTCTAGCATAATGTAATTTGGAGTTAACCTAGCCTCGTGTTAGCCTAGCCTGATTTAGCATAGGCTGGCACTAGCATAGCCTGGTGTTATCCTACCCTGGCATTAGCCTAGCCTGGCAATGTCCTACCCTTGTGTTGGCCAGGCCAGGCAACTGGTGTTGGTGTAGCCCAGCGTGATGCACTGTGGCTGGGTGCCCAGGGGTGTAGCTCTCCAAGGTGCTGAAATGAGAGCAGGCTCTCTGTGGAGATTGGCAGCTGTACCAGCATGCTGGCTTGCCACTGGCTGGACTGACTGTACAGCAGCTTCTACTGTGTGTTGGCAGCAACGCCAGCATGTGAAACACCATCTTCCATCTGCGATTTGTGAAGTAGCAGTTTGAGAAGCCCCTTGAAGGGTTGTTTTGGGTTTAAGTCACTACAGAAGCCTCACAACAACATTATATTACCTCCATATCACTGGGGATGCATTGATATAGTATGTTGATCAGGCAGTGTGTGTTGATTGGCAGGTGCATTAGGAGGTGAGAGTCAACCCTATAGTTTATCTTATTCTTGAACCTTCTCTTTGGCTTTATTTTTATATGATGATGATGATGATAATAATTATAATAATAATTATTATTATTTCTCATTTAGTTGGGAACACTATGGCACCTGTTTTTGGGAGGGGGGGTTGATAATCTTCACAGGGCCATGGGCCGTGGTTATTGAATAAAACTCATGACTTCTCTCTTTCTCACTCTTGTGGTCGTCCACAGGCTCAATAAACTGGAACGTGGATTATTTGTTTACTGCTGCGAGCAATGTTTACAAAAGTGCCAGCACCAAAAATACAATTGAGCTTGAGCACCTCTCTTACATATAGAGGTGTGTTCCACCGTATTTATGTGTGTGTGTGTGTGTGTGTGTGTGCGTGTGTGTATGTATGTATGTATGTATGTAGATGACCTGCTGCTCTGATCGCTAAATTAAGTGTGACATCACAACACATGCTTCACAACCAAGGGCTCAGTGCTAAGCTAACGGCTTGATGACTGCAGCTGTGCGTGCAGTGTGCACCAAGGTATAGTTAGCATTTACGCTAGTAGCATTGCCTTTAGGGTGACAATATAAACGCGCTGTCAAGATTAGCGGCATAGCCAACAGCAAAGCACGGGTGTAAGTGAGCGCGCATGTGGATGCGTAAGTGTGCTTGAGGATGTGCGTGTGTGCCTGTGCATGACTGCGTGCGTGCGTGCACGTGCGTTCTCTGATGGCAGCCTGATCCCAGGTCTGTCATTATCTCCTGGGGCCCTCTGCCATAGGCCAGCTTGAGTAGGAACCTTCCCACCTCAGCCCATGTTTAACCGTGCACACACACACACACACACACACACATGGGCTGTGTGTGTCAGTGTGAAGGCAGCCTACAGTACATCATAGTTATCTGCATCCACTTATCTAATATTTGCATATGTGAACGAGTGAATGTGTGGGCGAGGTGGGGTGAAAGCTAAGGGGTGATTCTGGTCTACAGTAGCAGCTTCTCCTTCAGCCGGGGGATGGGGGTGGGGGTGGGGGGTGTTCTGCTATCAGTCTGCTTCAGATTTTAAAGCATGCTTTAATGTGCTGGCAGCTGTCTCCTAGTTACAATAGGTGGAGGGAGAAAATTGCTCCCATCTGTCTTTGCTGTCTGTCTGTTTGATGAGTTTCTCTCTTCCTTCCAGGTCAGCGGGCTGACTGCGGATAATTAAACCATAAATCCTTGGTTAGCTTCCGGTGCTTGCAGGGGCTAACGCTAACCTTGTGGGTTTCTGTGTGACGGGCTTTAAATAATTGTGTGTAAAAACTTGAGTCTGTGTTAATATAAACATTGTGTAAACACTGAACTTTTAATGTTTTTCACGAAATTCTTTGAAGTCCATCATCACAAGCACAGTATCTCTCGTTCAGTCCGCTCATACCGTCATGTGCTATGTGCTACACCAGAGAGAATAGACCAACTCCTGCATTGTATACCTCTTCTTGACTTCCGTTGCTCTGTTAGTAGCACGCTGGGGTAAGAAGTAGGGAGTATGTATGTGCTTTCACTGGTTGGTAAACAAAGTTATTATATTGTGCCCAATAAACCAACAGAAACAGTTTGTTTATAGTCAACTGTCTATGAAGCTCCATCGGCCCTGAAGCTGTCCGTCAATCTGCTCTCTTACACCCAGAAGTCTGTTACAACCTCAAAACAGTTTGCTGCACAAACTCCGTTGTGGCCTCAGACTGATCGTAGGTACTTGGTTAGTTTGGTGAAATCCCTTTACCTCCCCATTGACTTGAAACGCTGGGTCGTTCTAGTCTGCATAGAGGGTGACACGTCTACCTCCTCCGCCCCTTCCTAAAATCTAATGCGGAATTGCTGTCCGTTGCAAACTGGGTTCTCCATTCTCCCTGGTAGCTGTGTATCGCGAGCATATACATAGGGGGAGAGATGAACCAGTGGGAGGAGAGGTAGACCAGGGCTGCTGTGCTGACGTCAGCAGCGCAGAGACGGTTCACTGGGTCAAGAGACTCTCCAGCAGTCCTCATGAGTCGTGACTGGCTCGCTGCTGGAAAAGTTGAGATGGGATGGAAACGCCGCTCTTCCGGCCCTGACCAGCGGGGGGCATTAGTCATCGGTGAGTGGCGCGTGGGTGGACAACAGCAACAGCTGGGCTGTTTAGACGTCTGGGCAGTGGAGAGGCTGTTATAGTGGTTATTATGGGGTGCAAGGGGAATGTATTCAGAGACATTATATAGAGGAGACAGACCACTTAAAAGTGTAGGCAGCAACAGTAAGCTAACACTTTTTTGTCAAATTCAGTGAGTATCTCCACATGGTCCGCTAGCTGCCTGTCCTGTGTGGGTGCTGAAAACATAATCTGGTGTTTCTACACAGCCCTGGCTCTGTAAATGGGAACACAACCTGGTGCAGACCGCATAAAACAACACCATCCCATTGTTGGCACAATGCGTGTCCACTGTGGAGCTTCTGAGGGAGTTTGTTTTGCTGGAGTCCAAATATCAACAACCTTTCTAAAGGGTGACTGATTGTATCTTAAACAGTCAGCTATTGCAAGCTATTTGTAAGATAATACACATTTTGTCAAATTCACCAAATACATCTCCTCGCATTTCGCTACCTTACCGTTCTGTGTGTGTTGAGAAAAATAATTGATACTTCTACACAGCCCTGGCTCTGTAAAAAGGATCATAAATAAAGTGACGAACATACTACCCTTTGCTTCACAATGCTTTTTAATGTGTGGAGCGGCACCACGGAGGGCCGCGGACGTGGGGAGGGATATTGTTAGCAAGCTAACTGCTGACTAACCCTGCCTTGAGAGAATGCATTAAAGAAATCACCGGTCTCCCTCCATGCACACCGCTTAATCAAGTCACCCACCTGACATGCTTCCTTCTGTACGCTCATGTATGCTTATTGGGATTCGTACGGCTGGTGAGAGGGAATGCCCAGACAGGAGTGGTGATTATCTAACCCTTCATGATTTCCCTCGCTACTCTCGCTCTCTGCTGGGGGCTCACAGCGCTCGCTCAGTGATTAGCCCCCGCGGCTTGGCCCCCGCGGCTTGCCGTGCCAATTTAATTAGCGTTTGTTGGAGAGAAGACATGTCAGGCGTTAGAAACGGCCCGGGATGATTCATGTGAGTGCGGTCACCAGCACAGCACTGGGAGATCTGTTGCGAGTGTGTGGAAGTGTTTGTGTGTGTGTGTGTGTGTGTGCGTGTGTGTGTGTGTGTGTGTGTGTGTGTGTACTGTAGCAGAACAACTTAACACTGAAGCGACGCTGAAATTAAAATGTGCCTGTGCTATCTCCTGTGGATCTCGTAGGCTTTGGGGATGTATGATTAGCTAATTATCGACACTCGCAAACACGCTATCGGAGAGTCATAAACCTTGTACAAGATATCAAGAACTAATTAGACGAGTTGTGAATTAGTATGTAATAATATTACGTAATAGTGATATCAGTTAACACAATATTACATTATTAAAATGTGCTTCTATGTGGCGTGAAGTTGATGAAATACAGTACTGTATTCTATGTTAAGACCAGTGTTGGGCAGTACTAGTTAAACTACATTTATGAGTAGCGCAGCGGTAGCGGCGCTGTTTTCTGAATCAAATAGCTTTTCCGTAGCGAAGCTACTAATTGATCAAGTAGTGCGGTAGCGTCCACAGAAGCTACATTTTCCCAAGCATTTCTGAATCTG